>SNQJ01S0077686.1:0-18034 GCA_010110895.2 Picea sitchensis | reverse complement strand
AAGACTGCCACCAGTTTTTCTTCTTTTCAGTTAGTACACTGTGTGGAGTCGATACTTCTTGTTGAATGCGAAATATCTTCTCTCAAATTGGCAGTTGAGCTTCTACCTGACACTTCAGATTTAGAGCGATGCCTGGTACACCTAGAGAGTCTTTATGAGAAACGTTGAGATGCCTTTAAGACTATCGAGGAAAACAAGAAACATGTCAAGGTTCAGTACGATAAGTCTGTTTTTCCTCGGTTGTGTGATGAGGGTGACTTGGTCCTCTTGTATGAACAAGCCAAAGAAACTCTAGGGGTAGGCAAGTTTAAACCCATGTGACACTGTCCTTATATCATGCGACGTGTTCTAGAAAAAGGAGCCTACGAGTTGGAATATTATGAAGGGAATAAATTGGCTGAGCCCATAAATGGGCTCTACCTAAAAAAATATTAAGCTTGAGCCCTGGGCTTGGGAGAAACCCTTTGTATACTAATGTAAATTTAGTGTATATACACTTTTTCCCCCTTTTTGTCTTTGTCTTGCTTATCGAGTTTTCCCTTTTGTTGGCATATGTCAACGAAATATTTGGTCTACGTAGGATTCACAGACAGAGCCAATCCTCATACATAGAACTTAGCTTCCACCGCTTGGGTGATTTACTCATCCAAGGGTCTGCTGGTATCTTCAGGTGGCATATGCCTAGGGCCATGCACGAATAATGTGGCCGAATATAGCGTCGTTATAGAATTATTGCACGATTCTATCTCACATGATATTCACTCTATAGAGGTGCACTTGGATTCTCAGTTAGTCACACGTCAGTTAAACGATCATTACCATGTGCGTGATCCGACGTTACTCCGTCGATTCCTACAGGTACATCTTTTAGAATGACAATTTTATTTTATTACATATTTTCACATTCCTATAAGTTCTAATCATGTATCCAATGCCTACGCTAATTATGTTTTGGATTGGAATTTATCACATTTATAAAGCAAAGAATACCATTAAATCAATGTACACATTGTAAGATATAAGTACAACTAAAGATCTTTTTTTTATATTTCCAAAAAAGATGTTTTATATTACAAAATTGGGGCTAAACCCCTCAAAAATACATATACAGTCGATATACATGTCCTATGATATCTACGCCTATGGTACCAGATGAGTATCGTGATAGAAAACCATGGCGTTGGAGAGATACCAGACGAGTTGTACCCATGCTCTAGGTACAATGACAACCTGCCTCTGCATGGCTTCAGGTAGATCCTCCACCTGAACCATAGGAATCCTCTGTGTCAAATGCAACAATTTACCCTACATGTTCTGAAGGACTCTCTCTGCCTCTCTTCCCACTACCTCATCTGCCTGGTGCCTCTTCCTGTGTCGTAGGAATCCCTCTGGCCATTGCGGACCCACATCTACAAACACACAAGTATCGAGTTAATATTTAAAAACACCATCCAAAAAATATTTTTGTTCTTTTAAAATACAAAAATAAAAAAAATGAAATATATAAAAAACATTGTTTACCTATGGCACCATAGGTGGCTCCTGGTGGAAGTGAAATATCAAGATCACCTCTGAAATCAATTCCCGCATAGGGATAGTCATCTAGAGATATGATTTGTCTCCCCCACTAGAAGAAAAAATCATCATTGTAGGGTGTCACCACCCTACCTCCCCCCTGTCGCCTCATGACCTCAACTCATCGCGCCATATGTGGATCACGTGGCCCTCTAGGAATGATCTCCACTCTAGGTCCCAAACTTGGGATCCGCTTGAAAAAGAATCTACAAAGGATAGAGGAAAACCCAAAGTTTCTCTTTTCCCCCTGCTTGCACTCTGTCAACTGACCTTTGATGTTGGTCAACAGTGAGGTACACCAATCGTACATGGTATGTCTCGCACACTCCAGTGCGTAAAACATAAGTGGTCTCTATGCTTGATGCAATGAGGACAACCCTATAATCCTGGTAAGCACGAGCACAATAATATTCAGGCTAAGGTTACCTATAGCCCGGATAGGGAGTTGACTTCCCACCATGGGAGTCCCTGCAACACAGTGGGCCTCGATGTATTCTTCAACCTTCATCCCACTTCCATCCCCACATGACTTAAGGTCCATGACCTCTCCTTGGCGTGAAAGTCCTGTCAAGAAGTAGATGTCCTCTACTTCTATCCTTAATGGTTGCCCATCAAGGATAAATCTCTCGCTATCTGTATCCCAATAGCTCACCAGCATTTCCAATAACCTCACTTAGGCCCTCATTCCTTTGAGAGCCACAAAATTATATAGATCACATCTTTTCAATGCCTCTTGAGCCACTGGATCCCTTTCCATTGCTACATATACCTCCTCATGCTCTCTCTCCAACACCATCCTACAAAAACCAAATCAAGTTTTGAGTTAAAAACTATATTTTTTCCATTTTGAAAACATATACGGGGTTTATCTAGGAACATTCATGGGTAGGGCCTAATATACACCCTTTGTAGTTCACACAGAGGCATATATTTGGTTTTATACGTGACATATTAGCAGAAACCCGCGTATACCGAAAAACACAATTTGCGCCCTTTAAAACTAAAAAAATGGAGCCCAATTCAAAATTGTAAACCATTGAATTTGAAGAGGATGGGATGAAGAGTTACCTGGACCGGACGTCTTGTGATTCCATTGCCTATTTCTCCCGAAATCGTCATTTGAATTCTAGAGGTATGTTATTCCAAATCACACAATTTTGGGTGAAAATGAAAATGACATAGTAAATTGTGATTTTATTACTATTTATAAAACATTTTTACCCATTTGATATAGTTTTATGCTATTATTTTGTCTAATGGACTAATTCAAAATTGGTTTTAAGCTGGTTTTTGTAGTTTCGACCCAATTTTCTTACAGATTTCAACGTCATGGTTGGTCGTTAGTCTCCTTAGGCAAGTATATTCATAACCTAGCATATAGGATAGGTATTCACTACATCGTGCAGTTTTAAATTATCCTTCAATTTCCACTTTTTACGTGTCAGGTACGAACCCATTTATTGCGATGCATTAACCTCCATCTGCTATCATAACATCGTTAATAAATGGTAGAGACTTACAAAACATGGGTACCCTAGTTAGAACCTCTTTGTCATTTGGCGCCCATGCCGAGATTTTCCTTAGGATCGGGAGTCCATTAGAATTCGACAGATGACTTTACAATGATCCTCATTTATCAGTCATATACACGGCCTTATCACCTATGGACTCTTAGAACAAGAGTCTTAGTTAAGCTCTTTTCTGAATCATTACTAAAAATTGAAAAGATTGCTGAGTGATTTGTCCCTTTCACACTCGTTAAAATTGGATTTGAAAGATCACGATTCTTAGTTAAGATCTTTTCCGACTCGTTATTAAAAAATGAAAAGATCTCTGAGTGACTTGTCCCTTTCACACTCATTAAAATTGGATTTGAAAGATCATGAGTCTTAGTTAATCTGTTTTCCGACTCGCTATAAAAAATAGAAAAGATTGTCGAGTGAACTTGTCTTTTTCACACTCGTAAATTGGATTTGAAAAGATGTCTATTTGGCACAAGTTTACCCCTTTTTCACACCAAGTAGACTAAAATATATAAAAAGGACAATTTTTGGCATTAAATTGTGATTGCATCTAATTCCCTTGCTTGCAATATTGAGCCTTTAGCCGGTTCACGCTTTGCATTATAAACCATGGCCCAAGAAGTTTGCATCTTCAACCAAGTAGAGCCTTGTATATATCCTTCGCAATTTGACACCCTACAACCTGGAGGGAACATCACCCTGAGTGTCCATCTCTCACATGCATTTCCTTGCATTGAGCATAGGTATGTTCCACTGCTGGAACTAGTTTTTCTTACTTGCGACACTCGTTCCCTCCTCTGTATCATAACATTCAATTGTTATGAAAAAACAAAAAAAGACGGGTGGGAAGGGAGTACTATATTTTAATTGGTAGTAGTCGTGTCGCCTTTGAACAAAGCACAAAGTTATTAATTCTTTGCGTCATCATAATTTTGGGTTTAGCATGGCCTTAGGAAGCTGATCCCATTACAGAATTTTCTCTACTGACTGGTTAATCTTCCAGCCACTATAGAGAACATTATGGATGCCTCCTGCATCTAATTGTCAAATCATTAATTCTATGCTACCAGAGTTCACAGTATGTCTCATGCTCTTGTTCAAAGGAAGTCTATCAACCTATGTCGACCACTCCTTGGAAATATTGACTTCGCATGTCGGACATACCCTCAGTTTGTCTCAAAATAACATGATACTTTGGTCTTATGATGCACCTTGGCCCTATTTTCATCATTGGTAGGTCACCTTGAACCCAACAATCGACATTTCATCATGGGTTGTTGACTGGGTGGTTTCCCTTCTGTTTGATGACAAGACATCTATTCACACTTTGGAATTTGTGCAGTGTCTTGGATGCCATTAGCCTTATTGGTGGTTTCCTTGCCTTTGTTAGCAGTTTTCATCACTGGCTACTATTCAGAGGGTATTTTTCGTGTCCCACTTTCATTTGGCACACGCAAAAGATGCATAGGGTAGTTGGTTCGTGAACATGTTCTTCGTTCGATCTCCACCAAATCATGAAGCTCATGCTTTGCTCCTCATGTTGATTGATGAGAGATGCCTTAATTCTCTCCTTTCAGTGGGTTGCTTTCCATCGACTCCAACTCATGTATTCTGGATACAAGACTTAGAGTTTTATGAGTACCTTGAGGTTTACAATCATTAGTGGCGGGCTCTCTTTCCATTGACAGATGGGAATACATCAATGTCTCTTGATCAATGGATCTCTCAAATGTTTGACACCAGCTCCTTTATTAACATTTGTAGAGATGTACTCAGTGCCTTCATACCTACTTTCATCATTGGTAGGTTGTCTCACGTTTGTTAATGGTATACCTCAATGACCGGTAATCAAACGATGTCTTATCGTGTTCGACCTCAACTAATTTATTCACATGATGTAGACTTGCACCATTGGTGGATTGTATTGAAGACTTGAAGAAATCACTTTGTAGACACATCTTTCCTGAGATGTTGCTTTCATTTCAATGGACCAGTACCAATTTGACTTCAACGATCATGGGAGATTAGATTTTAATCCATGTTATACAGATATCTTCAGATTGATTTTGAGACTGGTTTCACTAGGCCTTGTTCATGACTTTGACAACTATTGGCATGTAACCGCATTTATATTTGCCTACTTATGGCCATGAACACTTTTTGGTATATTTTCCACATGGATCTACATTGTGTTTTTGGCATCCATGTATGCAAAGTCAGTACATAATATAATGAGCAATTTATTTCATCCAGCTGGTTCTCTACCACTCCACTTATGGGTTAGTTATAATGTATTTCGGCAATCGCAGATACTCCTCTAATATCACACATTAGGGGGCATATGTTATAGTAATATTTTCCTCACCATTGCTATCTTGCATATAGGGCCTTTTTCCATTTCCCTATACAGACTTATCAACCCCTTTCTTGATAAATCCAGTGCCAAAAATATATATTTTTCCACATATATGCTCCCTAATTGCTTTGCAAGATGTGTATATGCTTGATGCTCCACTACAACTCACATATATCGGGATTTGCACCATAAAATACAAAATGAGGCCAGGTTTACATGTCACAATAGAAGATCTCTGATCTTTGGCATTCCATATACTGGAAACGTTTTGACTCGTCCCTTCAGTTGCATTCTGAAGGCTATAAGAGAACAATTTCAAGCTATGGAAAAAGAGAGAGGAAGCATTCAACTTTGAGAGAAAAGTTACTTTGGAGAAATTCCTTCATATTGAGTCTGCATCCCTTTGTCCCTCAAGTCTGAATAGAGTGTTGAGCCCCCAAGCTCTTCCCTTATTGTCAAGAGAATCTCTTTATCTCTTTGCTATGAGCTTGCCTTTGGTGGAGGATTGAAGTGGTGGAGACCTAGTTGGAAGGAACTTGGTTTCTTGGTTTCGAACCATGCCGACACAGAAGTTTGTAACGTTGATACTTTTGTTGATCAATTATTAATAGAAATACTCCTTTCCTGTCCAATCAATATCTTACGAATATATAATTATTATCCATGGGCATGTTAGTAATGTTTAGTAATGGATTGTGTTATCTGATGTGCTAACTCATTTGATATATTGTCACTATATACTTCCATCTCTTGTTTGTTGAGAAATTCTTGCAGGTATAAGGCTTTGGGTAAAAGTGCTCAACGATGGAATGACATCAAACGATTGGATCGAGGTAGGCTTCTTCCTCATATTGCACATTAGTTTATATAGCACATGTTGGAATTGAGTTTATTTTTTCAATCATACCTGTCTGTTGTGGTTTACCCTTGGCCATAAAGAGTTTTTTGCTTCAAACAGACCTCGACCTCGGTTGATTCCTCCTCTTCGTCCTCTTCCTATGAGCCCATAGTGAGGGTTGAAGTTTCCTCTTCCTGGGGAATTGAACTGCGCATTTTTTCCTTATGACTACATTTATCCTTGAATTCAATATGTATCCCTCGACCTTTCATGCATGAGATAATAAGCCCTACAATATTTCTCATCATTCCCCACAAATTTATAGAATGTGAAATAAATATTTGTAGGTGATTGGACATATTTTTGCATGTAATAACATTCACCAGGGTGATGTCTATTTCTACATACTTCACACCATGGTAGAGTAACCTGCTTCAAAGGGTTAGGTGCTCCAGAGGCCATGTATTCATTAAATAAAGGACAGTGTTATTTGTCATGGCCCTCTAATTTACATTTGATACACTAGATATCTTCTCTTTTCTCCTTTCCTTTGTTCTTCTTCATATCTTCAACCTATAAAGATAAACTAGTTAATTGATTTAAGATCTGGCTCATACATAGACTAGATTATCCTACAGGGGCTTCTTCTAGTTTCATGGTGATCTCCAATGCTTTAGCTTGTGAAGAGACTTTCTGTTGCATCAGAGGAATTCTGATATGTGGCAAGAGGGTAGTGATGAACCATTCTTTATTCTTTTCATCTGGGATCTAAAAAATCAAACGAACTCTCAGAGTCTTAAACCTGTGATCAAACTCCCAAATAGGTTCAGTCACCTTCTGCTTGATTTCCTTCAACTCTGTAATACATCGTGAATCCGCCTTAAGCTTCTTGAATTCTGCACTCAACACAATCTTAATGTCATTCAAAGGTTTAGTCTGTCCAGGTCCTGAAGAAAACTACATATACCAGCTCAGTGTGTATTTCCTCAATATAGTACTAAACTGATTTATCTTAACAAATTCGTCGGTGAATTTCTTAATTCTCCATACAGATTCGCATAAGAACTAGTGTAGGTTAGGATCTTCAGATCCATGTCCTCTAAAAATAGGTAACCTCATTTCATCTACCATGGAATTTTTTGGATTTCTTCACTGAGTGTGTACTAAACTGCTTGTAAAAGTACTCTGAGTTCTCTGATTACTCTGGTTACTTTGGCTACTTAATGATGATAAAACAACAGGAGGATTAATAATACTTACTTTGACAGTAGGTGCAGTACCTGAAGTTTCTGGTTCTCCTCAGAGAAGTTCTTCATTATTTACTTCCTATGGCCTTGTGGACTCGGAATACTCTTCATCTATTAGATTTTCTTCTTCTCCACTGTAGATTCCATCATCTTTGTAATTCTACTTAAACAGGTTCGCAAGAGGAACCTCTCTAAATGATCTCCCACTGTGCGTGTGTCTAGCCTCTCTGTCACTATCACTATCTGAATTATTGAACATTAGCTTTAAAATCCACTAATTATTGTATATTCATTCTTCTTCTCACGCAATAGCGTCTTAATATTTAGCTTCAAGAAGTGTAGAAACTTTCCTCTAGGTCCCTTAAAGAAATACCTCTCTGCTTGACTATATGATTCCACCCTGTCAATAACAAACTGATTAATGTACCCTCCAATAGTGCTATCAAACCAGAGATCTACTTCTCTAGACACAACGTTATCAACTCTCTTGACATTCTTGATCAATGTCGTTGTCCAAACCACAGGTGGTCTAGATATGATTTCAAACTATGTGTCTTATAGTCTGGCTAACCACTCATATAGCTCCTTATGAACTCCTATAAAGAAAATTTCATGCATGTTCATAAATATGTACCTCCCCAACCAGTCTTTTGTACTAATTCTAGGTTTCTTGTTCTGAGCTACGTCGAAGTCCCTTTCTTGTTCTTCTATCCAGTTCTGAATTTCTATCTTTGATGGAAACCACCTTGAAATTCCCTCAAAAAGATCTTGGTCCCAACAATAGAACCATTTGTTGGCACATGGGTAGACCTAGGGTTCAATGCTAACAATGCACCAATAAACCCTAACTACTGGCCCTTTTGGAAACACTTGCAAATAAGATGTAGTCTCATCCGAAGTAGTAGTAGGGAGGTTGCATGACATATGTGTCTACAACCAGAGGAAATGCAAGGTGAATCTAGAACAACAATGCAAATAACCTAGCTATGATTATCAATATTATTCTTACTTCGCGAAGTTACATATCTAATATAACAATCATGAAATAACAGTATACAGATAGCAAATAACATAGCATCAACCATAAAGAACAACAAGATTTACATGGTTCACCCTCTCCCTAGGGCTACGTCCACAAAACTATGTTTCTTGATATGTTAGATGAAAACATACAATTCTATCTGTGCACTTCGTTGCATATCTCTCTCTCTTTCTCTCTTTCTCTTCCCTCCCTGCACACCCAACTACATGGTTGATCTTCACACCTAGCTGAAGATCCAAAATACAGAATGCTCTTACAACAAAACACTTCTCTCTCAATATCACTCTCAACAAAAATAATAGCAAACAAAAGGACAACCCTCTTGACTCTTCTAGACCTTTATTTATACATTAAATGACTCTTGGACAACCTTATACCAAAGTATAGGTGTCAAAACCCTAGGTCCACATGGCCCACGTTTCAGGGCTTCACCAACATGTCCTTCCTTCTTTTCCACGAGGTGCTCCAAAGCATCTGTTGGTGTCATCTTCCACTTGTTGAGTTGTCCATGATCCATATTCTTTGATGCTTTATCTTCCTTGATCTTCTCTTCCAATGGATTGATTTTCCTTACTTCATTCCTTCTTTTTTTCTTCTTTAACCACTTTGATCCTTCCTCAGTTTATGTGCCTTCCACGTGGTTCATACTTCATCTTTCTTCTTCCTTAACCTTCACTTTATTCCTTAATACATAACCAAGGGCCAACAAAAGTATGAATTTAATACAAGGTATGGTGTATTTTATGTGATTAAAAAATAAAGAAACAATTCATTACACTACCTATGTAGCATCCCTAGACCCCTTTTGGGAAATTCCACATCAAAATTACGAATTTTGATACCATTTTATTAACTAGTATGCTCTGCAATTGGATAGATTAATGTAGAATAACAACATATATATAGATACATAATGTACATGAAACAACCATGAGAATAAATGCATAAATCTTAACAAAATGCATAAATTAACACAATATAGACAATCCTGGTTGAATTGTCATTGTTGTAAAAATGACACCAGCTGTGGATTATCCCGACAGTCAATCTAGAACAATATAGACACTTATTTTGGTAAAGAACACCAGTGCATGCCAGACCTTCTACGTTCCTCCATCTTGAACCATAATGCTCGCGTCGGTAATTAGTTCACTAGAGTTGGGGATAAAAATACACCTAGGAAAAGGAATCTTAACCCAGGTTAAGGTCTCCCAAATAGAATAAATCTCGGACTCAGGTGCCAAATCAAAATAACAACCTATAGTCCTCATTCCCCACATCTCTGTCCAACCCTAGGAGACGTTTCCCCTTCTGCGCTCGGTGGTCCTTTGACTTCCCACATCCCTTCAAGGCTTTAAAGTATTGGGTACATGAATTCTTAGGGCCTTTCTAATAGTTGTGGCGCCTTGAAATTAAATTTAACAATTCTTGCACGGAGAGAGATGCTCACATGCATGACAACCTGCTTCTTTCATAGTCCACAAGCGTTGACCCACCTCTGTAGTCCAAAATATTGTCAGTGCAATTTGCATATGCAGTGGGAGTATGGATGATGGTGAGGTGAGTGAAGGAATGATGTTGATTAGAATGAACTAACTCCAAGTTATATTTATGCATGTTCCCAACATGACCTTTGTCATCGGAACTTCTCTAGAGCCAGGCCCCACTTTTTTCCATCCTTATAGCAGGATAAAATAAATGTCATACGTTATACTTTAAGGAATATTAATATAATATTCCTTTCTAGATCAAGCTCCCTAGCTTAGCCCAATTTCCTAAATGTTTATCCTTTCCTATCTGGTTTATCGCCCCATACTCTTTACATGGTTGGTCTGCAATAGTGATGTGTTTAGTTAAATGTTGTGTGTGATTACATATTACAAAGATAGGCTTAATATGATTTTAGCATCTATCTCTCCATCCTAATAACCGGATGCTCGGCCTCAAAATGTATATACAAAGGCTCTCTAGCCCAAAATGTCCTATCTCGGTAGCCTATGTGTTCATTTACATTTATATATGTACAATTGGGGTTCATCTTAGGGTATTAGGACATCCCTTATTTATTCACTATCCTGGAGTTCAATATATACATATACAATAAAAAGTTCAATAGTCTTTAAAAAATATGTGGGTATTATTTTATTGCGCCAACATCCGTGTGCTCCCAAGTTGCATCCTTAGGACCATACTAGGTCCATTAGACCTTCTTATCCTTACATCTTGATTGGAGTTTCTTGATCTTCAGTCCAATGGCACATAGGATGAATTCGAGATCTAGGTTCTTGCTCCCTTTGAATCACATTCCAATCAATGCGATAGTTATAATCAAGTACATACCTTTAAGAAATTATACATTGAATACATTATGAATAAACAATGATGTAGGTAAGGAAAACATGGCAATACTAGGGTGAATCTTCTCTAGGATTTCAAATGGCCCATAGTCTTAGAGCTCGATTTTGAACAATTTTCCAACTTTAGAGGGCTTCTCTTGGTCTTTAATTTTAAGAACACATGGTCACCCACTTATAAGCTTCTCTTGGTCTTTAATTTTAAGAACACATGGTCACCCACTTATAAATCTATGTGAGCTCTTCCCTTATCATCATAACTTTTCTACCTATCTTGGGAAGCCTTTAAATTATGTTTTATTCTCACCATCTTCTCTTCCATTTCCCTGAGTAATTCTAGTCCAATCATTGCTCTGTCTCCTGGGTTGTCCAACTCAATGGCGTGTTTCACTTTCAACCATAAAGTTCTTCAAATGGGCTCATCTTTAGATATTTTTGATACCCACTTTTATAATCAAAGTCCACCAAATTCAAGCAATCTTCCTAATTGGATGGTTTATCCATCGCATACATCCTTCGCATGTCTTCTATCACTTGATTCACCCTTTCTTTTTTCCCATCTAAATTTGGATGATAAGTTGTGCTAAAATTCATATTTTTTCCAAATCCCTTGAATAATCCCTTCCAAAAATTTGATGTAAATTTGGGATATCTGTCAGATACAATTGTCTTAGGAACACCATACATCCTAGCAATTTATCTCATATAAATAATAACGATGTTGGTTTCCTTCTGAGTGAGATTCACTAGAATAAAATGGATAGATTTAGTAATCTTATCCACCACTACCATGATATAATCATGATTCCTTTTTGTTCTATGAAGTTTGATGATGAAATCCATTGTTACAACTTCCCATTTCCACTCAAGAATGGGAAATTGTTGCAGCAAACCAGCTGGGTGTCTATTCTCAACGTTGACCTTTTGGCATTCCAAACACCTAGAAATAAAATCAATAATTTATTTCTTCATGCCTGGTTAATATTATTGGATCTTGATAGATGCAATAGTTTTCTAGTAACTCGTGTGCCTAACATAAGGCACATTATGCATTTATTTTAACATCATATTTTTCAATTCTTAAAAATTTGGAACAAAAATTCTACCTCTGTACATGAGAATTTCATCCTCTTTTAACTCAAAATTATCAAATTTCTACTGCAAAATACCTTGATGTAATTTTTCCTTTATTTCCATGTATCATTGATTTGATTTTGTAGCCACTCAAATTATGTCCTTGAAATATGATCTTTACATGATAATGGTTGTATCATGCATCTCATGCACTCTCCTACCTAGTGCATCAACCAACTTGTTCTCTTTACCCTTTATATGCTTTATATCAAAGTCATACTCATTGAGGAATTCTAACCACCTGTTTTTCCTGGCATTTAGAGTTGGTTGTCCAAATAAATATTTTAGACCACTATGGTCTGTCTTCAACTTAAATATTTTTCCCATGAGGTAGTGCCTCCACACATTCAAGACATGCACTATGGCTACTAATTCTAAATCAATAGTAGCATAGTGCCTTTCATGTTCCTTTAATTTCCTTAATGCATAGCATACCACGTGCCCATTCTGACTAAGAACTCCACCAAGTCCTTCTTTACATGCATCAGTGCATACAATGAAGTCTTCATTTGTATAAAAAATATTTAATATCATATCACTTGTTAGTAAATTCTTCAAGTGTTGGAAACTCCTTTCACAATCCGATGCCCACCCAAACTTCACACCTGTCTTTTGCAAGGAAGTGATTGGGTGTGCAATCTTTGAGGATCCCTCAATAAATCTCCTATAGTAACCTACAAGTCCCATGAATTATCTCACCTCAGAGACATTCCTTGGTCTTGGTGTTGGCCATCCTTCAATGGCCCTTATATTTTTTGTATCCATTACCATCCCTTCCTTTGAAATGATATGCCCCAAATAATGAATTTTATTTTGGTAGAATGCACACTTTCTCAATTTTCCATAAAACTGATGCTCCCTCAATACCTATAATACCATCCTCAAGTGTTTCTCATGCTCTTTGTAAGACTTAGAATATATAAGAATTTCATCCACAAAGACAATGAAAAACTTATCTAAGTAATCCATGAAAACAACATTCATTAGACACATGAAGACAGTTGGTGCATTTGATAACCCAAATGACACCACTGTGAACTCATAATGACCATATGTTTTTCTAAAAGAAATCTTATTAATGTATTCTTATTTAATTCTTACTTGATTATAGTCTGGCCCAAGATCAATCTTGGATAACATCTCAACATCTTTCAATTGATCAAATATGTCATCTATCCTTCATAAATGATACTTTTTCTTCACTGTTAACTTGTTAAACTTCCCAACGTCAATTCAAAATCTCAACATTCCATCCTTTTTATTCACAAATAATACTAGGGAACCCCAGGGTGACACACTTGGGCGTATATACCCTTTCTTCAAAATCTCTTCAAGTTTCATTTACAATTCCTTTAGTTATAGTGTGCTCATCCTATCCTGGGTCTTGGATATTGGGGTTGCTCCTCACATCAGATTAATGGAGAAACCAATACATATCTTGGGTGGAAATCCTATTTTTTTTTAAATACATATTCAAATCCTTTAGGAATACATAATATCCAATACTTGTCACCTTATCTTTAGGTGTCTCTTCCATATGTTCTACAAATATCTGACACCCTTTCCTGAAAATTTTCTTCAGCTACAAGGATGGAACTTCTCTAATGGTTACAACCCTGGGAATTCCCTAAACTATGCTTAATTTCCCTTCCTCATCCAAGCAGTTAAAATCCTTATTATAATAGTCTAGGACAACATCATGTTTTTCCAATCAATCCATACCAAATTAGCAATCATATGAGCCCAAAGGTATGATATTCAAATATTCCCTTGTGTTTAGTCCATTCATGTCCATTGGATATTCCTTAACCATCTCATTAATATTCCTTTTAGCTCCTGTATCTAGATGCACCAACCAAGGTTTTCCAAACTTGCTTCCTGGAAATTGACATCTTTCCAACAACCTAGGATCTAGATAACTATGACTAGCTCCTAAATCAATTAAAATAACAATGGGTTGGTTATTGACATTTCCTTCCACTTCAAACATATGTGACTAAAAATCATATTTCTTAGTATCCAGGTATTCGTATATCCTAGCTACATTTATGCCCATGTCCTCCACTATTTTAGCTTGTTGTACATTGTGAAAAATCCTCATTTTTTTACCTCTATAAGGGAAATCTCTGTATATATGATCTCCACCTCAACTGCAACATTGAATAGGTGGATTCCTTGGTATTTTCTCCATTGTCTTGGCCATTCTAGGTTCTTTAGGAGTTTAGGAGTTGGCTGCCCATGATAATTATTTATGAAGAACGGTGGCTTAGTCTCCTTCTTCCCCTATTCCATCTTACTTTTCTTCTTTTCTTCCCAATATTTTTGGAAAGTTGGTCTTCCTCTATGTTTATCATAAGGGAATTTATCCCTCCTTATATTTTCCTCTAGTGTCTTGGGATTGTCATATTGTATCTTATCACTGATAAAAGATGGCAGCCCACTCAAATACCTTTGAATCTTAACTTGTTCATCCTTGATGAAATAAACATATTTCAGAAGATCTAAAAACCTCCTTTCATACTCATCTATGTTCATACTCTCAAACCTGATTCCAAATAATTCCTTCATTTTCTTATCATAGTATCGTTTAGTTAAGTATTTAGTTTGAAAATACCTTTTGAATTCTCTCCAAGTAATATTTTTCTCATCAATGTGTTTCACTTGCACAAACTGGTCCCAGCACATTGTTGCTTTTCCTTTGAGCTCATAGATGGAAACTCTACCTTCATCCTGTGAAAAGTAATTATGCATATGAAAATACTTCCTCATGCCTAGCAACCATGTCTCTACATCCTTATCCTTATTATGATCACCATCAAATGTAGGAGGCTTGATTTTGTTCATTTTTCCCTGTAGCTCATCCACCCCAGACGTCTTCTTAAGATTCCTCACAAGAGATGGACTTGAACTATTGTGTTCTCTTATAGTTTAATTCCTTGGGGAGTGATGGTGATGCCTGCCAACACTTATTTTTCTTCTCTCATCATGAGATCTATGACTCCCTGATTTTCTTGACTCAGACTCCTTATCCATCTTCTTCTCTATCCTATCCAAGCTCTACATTAACTTGATGTTGAAGCCTTATTGCTTCTCATTGTATTTAATAAGCCTCTCATTATGAACTTTATAACTATATACATCCTTTTCAAAACTTTTTATGGTCTCTACCAAGTTCATGCCTTCCTCATTTCCTTCTTCATGTCCATTTGAATTTGTACCTTCATTACCCATACAAATATACATCCCTCTGACCTCATCTTCATGGTTGTAAGACCTATGTGAATATTCCATTCCTTCCATGCTTCTAAGTTTTTTGTTGATCCTATTCTGATATAATTGATGTTACTCTGCAAAATGTGTAGTCAACAAGATTTGTTAGACTAATAATTAGGAAAACTATAAAAACTAGTCATAGTTATGTTCCATGAGAGTATAAAATTACTTTCATATGGTTCCTTATGAATTTAGCATTCCAATTTTTTTTTATGGGTGACAATATGGAATCTTTTTTCCAATACCTTTCCAATGACTTCTCCCTTGCTCAATTCTAAGTCTTGAGCAGAAAGTTATGAGCATTTGACCAATACCCATGAATTCCTTTTGTTCACACCTCAACCAGGTGCAAAATTGAAATATATTTATGAATATTTTTACCTTATATTTAATATTTTTGACAGGATCCCAAATATCTTCCTTCATCATCATATTTTGGACAATCTATCCAAGTTTCACCTCTATCTGGTTTCTGCACTGCTAGATACAACTTGTTGAAGTTTCGGGCCAATTAATAGTTTTGGCCCTGAAGTTATAGGTACCTTCTATTCCCTCTTAAACATTTTAAATTTTCTTATAATTTTAATTCGGATCCATGGCTGTAATATATGTCTCAAAGTCTTTCCATTGACTTCTCATATGCCCCAATATGATTATGGAGTAAGAACTTATGGCCCTCGAAAGTGAATTGGGTCTTAAAATTCATCCCTCATTTTTTGTCTTGTAACTTCCTCATAAAAGATCCTTTTGATGAATGGCTTACACCATTGGAATGATATTTCCAATATATTTCATTTGAGTTGCAAATATTACAATTTTTTTGAACTAATTTTGAGTGGCTAAAAACATTGTTTAGGGCCTCAAAAATGCCCTTCAAAAATATAACCTAGAAAATACTGATATTTTCAAATAATTTTCATTAATTTCCGTTGAATTTAGCCACCTTGTGATAATGGGGATTTTGACGTAGCACTTGAGTATTCTTGACACCTCTAGGTGGATGCCATGTTATATCCCTATCACACTTGGCCCTTCTCGTCAACTCCCATTGCCCTCCCTACCTCCTCCTTTATTCCTTGGCATGCACACTTTATTTTTCGGGACCCCACGGTCCGTAGTTTTCCATGTGGTACCCTTTTATTGGGTCACGGGAATGGGAGGGAACCATTATCCCTGTGCATGAAAATTTTTATTCTGATTTAATACAACAATGGATATTCAAAGGGTGTCAACGATAATTGATATCCCACATTGCATTTCAGCACCCCCCCCGCCCCACCAAACTTTAACACATAGGGGAGGGGCCGAAAAACTTAACCAATGTTAGGGTCAAGGAAATGTGTTATACATCCATGCATTACATCCCCCTATATTAGGTTAGTCTATCCCCACCCGACCCCCCAGAAATCAACAAAGGGTTGAGGCATGTTCTACACTTAGGGTCTCGTCGGGTAGGATGACACCACCTCTAGGGTGCCAGTGCTCATGCCACCTCACACTTGCCACTACCAACATGTATCTTCCATTATGGACCTACCACCATGGTACTACACATCATATATTTTCCATGTCATTTGACATGGTCCCCCCACGTCATGCTGACATCAGCATACGAAAAAATACCAATTTGTTCCCAATTTCTCCTAATTTCCAATTTTTCCAAAATACCCAAAACTACCCAATTTCTGCTTAATTTTGAAATTTCTTTTGGGATTCCATTAGATCTTTGTGACTGAGCTCAATAACACCAATTTAGGAATTTTTCACTCGGATTCGACCTTTGTACCTGTAATTCGACTTAGGTACATTGAATTCCTCATAAATTCCTTTGTGGAAATTGGGGATTTTCCCCAATTTCGCTTAATTTCACCCTGGTGCTCTATAAACATGAAATTCATCCAATTTGTAGGCCTGAATTTTCCCAATTTGAGATTTAAATTAGGGATTTTAATTCTTGTGCTTTAATCTTGTAATTTCTTGTGAAATTTTCCAAGAATTCTTCCACATCCTACTGCAATAATTTTGTTAAACAAATCGTAGACATCCTCATTCTGACATTCTGTCAAACAATTTCCATGCTTACTCTGCAAATTTCTATTATGCACTCTACTAATTGTCCCATGCAATATCAATGTTGAAAAATGGGTTTTGATGCCACATTTTAGCATCCCCAGATCCTTGTTGGGCAATGACACATCAAAATTATGAATTATGATTTCATTTTATTAATTAATATGCTCTGCAATTGCACAGATTAATGTAGAATAACAATTGATATATAGATACATAATGTAGATGAAAAACCCATGAGAATTAATGCAGAAATATTAAAATAAAACATAAATTAACACACAATAGAGAATTATATTTTAGTAAAAGAACACCAACTGTGTGCAAACCTTCCACGTTCCTCCCAGGCTTAGACCATACTACTCATAACTCTCAATAGTGGGTCACCCCCAAGATGGGGCTTAAAATCCACCTAGGTAAGGGAATCCTAACCTATTCTAAAGTCTCCCAGACAACATAAATCTTAGACTCATGTGCCAACTCAAGCTAATAGCCTACAGTCCCTCATTCGCCACATGTCTATCCCACCCTAGGAAGTATGCCCCTTCTCTTCTCAATAGTCCTTTGTCTTCCCCAATTACCTTTTGGGGTTTTAGCAACAGTCCAGACAAGAATTCTCATA
>SNQJ01S0077685.1:0-34511 GCA_010110895.2 Picea sitchensis | reverse complement strand
ATTATTGAAATAATTTATTTTTTATTCACTTTGAATTATAATACACTCATCACTTCACTTTATTATTTACCTTTTAAAATCTCTTAAACCACTTTGACTACTTTGACCTTTTGGGGCTTCTAGATGATATATGAGGGCCCTCCAACTTCGTAAGGCCATAATTCTCAAACCGTGAGGAGTTATGCGACATTCCACATACCACCAGAAATGGAATGACATGTACTATCCATATAGAATAGTATTACATTCAAATATAGAAAAAATCATACCATTATCCATCAAAAAAATGTGGGTCCATTACCCAAACCTGGGTTCTCCAACTTCACATGGTCATAACTCTCTAATCGTGAGGAGTTATGTGATGTTATACATACCACCAGAAATGGCATGAAAAACACTATCCATATAGGATAGTTTCCCTGACAAATTCACTATCCTTCATCTCATTATTCCACAATTAATCATGGTTTCTCTTACTCCGCAAACCATCTTCCCGTGAGGGATTTCACCATAAGGGGACTACTTTGGAGTTCATCCATATTTACTTCTTATCAACCATGAAAAAACAATAATGAGTCAAATTTACATCAAACAATATTGGGTCCATTACCCAAACCTTTGTGCTATGGGTCTTTCTTCAAGGTTTGACATCAATGACAACCAACCTTAATCAATAGGTAGATACATCTTACATCGCTTAGATACTTATTTATACATTTACAAAAAGGCTTAATCATGGGTAAACCCATGGGGACATCCCATACCCATTACATAAACCCTAGTAAACCCTTTGCTAGGTCCACAAGTCCACAAAATAAGTGAGATCCCATGATCTTAGCTCCACTTGGTGCTCCATCTTTGACCAGCCTGTCAAAGTCCCAAAAGTGGCCAAACACGACCAATGTTTCCTCAAAACTTGGTCAAGGGCCAACATTCTCCAAGGGAAAATTCCTTACCCTCCTCAAGGTCAACCTAGTTACCCTCCTCAAGGGAAAACTAGTTATCTGCCTAAAAATATTCAAGCGGATTATCATCCCCAAGGTTACACTAGTTATCCTCCCTAGGGCCAAATGGGTTTCGCCTCTCCTTTTATGAAAATTCCTCAACAAATGAATCCTACTTTTGTTGGTCAACATCAATAGCATATGGGAGGACCTGCTAGCTACAACTATCCACCATAAACAATTTATGGTCCTACTGGTGTTCCTCTGCCACACCAGTATCATCCTCAAGTCAATCGACAATTACTATTCTTAGCCACTCTAGATATACCAGATTTGTTGAGATTAACCAATGATCCCATATTACACTCCCCTTTTTGGTGAGTTATTCTTGCCAAATTGCCTTCCAATATTCCAAAATTTGACAGAAAGCCTGGTGAAGAACCTATTAACCACGTTATGACATTTCATCTGTGGTGTTCATCAAATTCACTAGTGGATGATTCTATCCGATTATGTCTTTTGCAGCGTACACTTACGGGTTCAACGACTAAATGGTACATTGAGTTACAATGCTGAAATTTTCAATATTTCAATTCACTTGCCATGGATTTTGTCACTCACTTCCAATTACCTATCCGCTATGAGACTGAAACAAACATTTTGACCTCCCTTCGTCAGACCAACTCCATACACATTTATGATCATTTTGATGAATGGAGATGATGATGACAATTGATCAAAGAAACCATTCCCAACCAATTGCTGGTTGAATGGTTCACCAAATATCTTTTACCGTCTATTGATCGCGATGTAGCCATGGGTGGTGTCATTACAGACGAGGAATCCATTGCTCGTTCCCTATATCTAGATTTGGTTTATTCCCAATTTGGTACTTTTTATGAATTGATTCCAAATTCTCCTCATCCATCAACCGACCCATAAAAACCATCCTTCACTGCTCATGTGGATGGAGTTATCGGTTCCGTCAAAACCCAGTCTAGTTCATAGTCAAACGACACAACAAGTCGTTCAATAACTGCCCCTGCTACCGGATCGACTTCACTCTCATCAAGCTCCACCCCGACTCAAGTATCTAAAGTGAATGTAGTTCAATCTAATTCTCCACACTAGTCAGGGGTGTTGCATCTCTTTTGTCACCTAAATGAGAAAAATAAATATGCTTACAAGCCCGGTTGGGTTAGCTAGGCAAGACAACAGTGAATGCAAGAGTAAGGCCAACCAAATATTGAGCTTAACTTCAAATCGACTTGGAAGCTGCACCATAAGTGGGTGGAAGACCGACCAATATCATAAATGTACTGTTCTGAGGAACGCATGATTTTTTGTGTCCACAGTTGCACCTCGTGCACATGTGTGCTTTTTTGGCGCTTCTGGATGGTGCATGTGCATGCGCTTCCTATGTAGTCTTAGTGAATGTTGATTTTATTACCAGTTTTATAGTTTTGGAACTTTTGGAAATGCATTTTTCGGTCCATGGATGAACTAATATATGTTTGGAGATGCTAGATTCCTGTAACCATTTGCAGACGAAATTTCAGTGATAATAGATGCCCTCTGATGGATGAGGTTAGGAGCATATGTATAGCTGAAATTCATTAATGTTTCTTCTACTAAGAGTACCATTATAAGAAAGAGAAATGAGGGGAGTGTCAAGAGCAACCCATTGGAGGGAGAGGGGAACATGTAGGACCCACACCTTTCGCAAGGTGTAAAAAATAAAACTATGTACAAACGAGGTGGGCATGCCCCATGCTCGTGTCATGTAACTCAAAAGTGTGTAATATAGTAACTGAAGTGGTGTGTTGGTGGAGATGACTGCACCACCCTTGGGGGTGTGTTGATAATAGAAGAGGACAATTCATATGGTGAACAAAATCTAAAAAGAGGTGATGACACCTAAGAAGTGTCGTTGATTCGTAGGCATTGAGGGCCTAACAATGTTCAGAGGTCTTTGAAAAATATAAAAATAACTGCAATAGTCGCAAAGTAAGAACCACCGCAACATGATAAAGTGTTGAAGTCGAATGTCATGGGGGTCAATGAAAACAAAGAGCGATGATGGTTCTCTCTATGCCATTTGAGAGTTCTCATTTTGAAGGTAATGAGAGTCCAGATACTGTTGCCCGTCTGGAAAATGTGATAATGTCGACAGAAAGGGAGACGCGACTTCGAGAAGCGGAGGGCTTCGTGAAATCCACTGGATGAAATTAGGAACTGAGGAGTAACATAGATGAAGTATGGAGGTGGTGAGACTTGAGACTGCCCTTGGTTGGGGTTAGAGGTAAAGTGGCAACAACCGTGAAACTGAATCTAGTGTCAGGGGGATGACTAGACGAGGGTATATTGTGCCAGAGGCATGACAAAATGGACAAACATAGAGATCAGGAGGGGTATGGGTGGTAACATCTTCACAGTTTATGGATAATGTCATTAATGGAAGGAAGTGAAAAATGTCCCAACCAAGGGTTTCTTTGCTGGAAAGGGAAGGTAGCTAAAGGAGACAACAAAAAGCTATGTAAATGCAGGAAAAAGGGTTTGTACAATTACCAAAAGAATAAAAAATAAGTTGGGATAACTATGTAGATACAAAAATAGGTGCCCCAGTGTAACATGTCTTGGCCTGATGATGGCGCAAGTTTCTTGGAAAACAAATGGAGGGTGGGGGCCCCATAGGCAAGTTTCTGTATTAAGAAAATGTATGGGGGACAATCTGCAAATGGGAAAACTGACGGTGGATGAAATGGATGGTTAATGATACTGCGGGGGTGCAGTAAAAAATAGAACCATGATGAAGTAACCTGGGAGTCCATTGGGTAGGCTAGCATAAATGAGGAGAAGGAGTATGTGGCTGGTTCTTGATGATGCATAAGACTATCGGGACTCCCATCCCTAAAGGGTGAAAAAGGAATGAGTGTCAAAGTGCCAAGGGGGACTATGAATGGGACAACTCATGTGGGGGAGAGTGCTACTGGGTGACAGTACCAAAATGCAGCGGAGGTGACAATACTGCAGAGCCGGATATAGGGATCCTAGAGGCAAAGATTGGAGGGTATGACTGGGAGATGCAAATTGATATTTAGAGGGAATGACTACATGCTAGTGTCAATGATATACTTGAAGGGAGAATGCTGATGTATAATGTTCAGGTACCTGCACACATGAAAATCGAATACCCGACGTGAACAATATCTAAAGAGAAAGATCATATAGCAGTTATTCAATAATGTGTGAATGTAAGCATGCATACCTGAGCATAATATGAAAAACATTCCCCCCGGGGGCTAAGGATGGATAGTGGCCTGGGGAATGGAATGGTGTAGGTGGCAGGATCCTGATCCCATGGCTGAAGACGGATCAAAAAACGGATGCCTGGAGCTCCCGGAATGGAGTCTGGAAGTTTGGAAAAATGGATTATATATAGTTGTAGGGCCCACAATGCCACCTCATTTGTACCTATTGTCTTATTGAGTGGATGAGCGATTTTAGAGAATATATGGAGATTCTAGGATATCGAGGCAACCAATTCAGAATCAACAAGTTTCAGGTAGTTTTCATATCCTCCTACATAGGAATTAGGGTTTCTTTTTGTGGGCAGGGCTGTATGGATGGATGTATAGGGGATTTTATGAGGGTGGCCCCCGCACTTCGCGAGCGATAGCAAGATTTGCATGCATGAGTACGTGGCTGTAACTTCGACAACCACACTCAGGGGTACCCAAATGGGGAAAATAGGCACGCAGTGGGCACATGCCTGATCGAATCACAGTTGCGCATGCATGCGTAGCTGTGTTCCTCACAGTAGCGCATGTGTGCGCAACTGTGTAGAGAACATGCGTGTCTGTGTGTGTGATAGGGGCACATGTGTGCACCCCTATATTTTAGACAGTTTCACATCAGTGCACGGCTGTGGGGTGAACATGCATGCATATGTGCATGCGTGTGGGGAAAACAGCCATGCCATTGAGGCAAAGTTGAAGGTGTAAAAAACTTATCTTTTTGGAGTTTTGATGTTTTTATGGGTTATGATCGCTGATCAAGTACTGTATCTGTGGATGTAGGTGACCAGATTGATGATGCTGGTGCATTAGATGGGGAGGGATTGGTCACGCCTAAGGGAGGCAGTGAGGGATAAGGAGCCGGTGGTTCGGGATACTTTGGCAGTGTGTGGGCTATTGAAGTTTTTTGAGTGTTCTTTACTGTGGGCACAAGAGTACTTCTTGCAGTTCCTGATTTCGATGTGGAGTCTAGATTGACATTGCTTCATTATGCGGGGTGAGGAGTTGGCCTTCACTATGGTGGAGGATGTATATTTTCTGAATAGGCTCCTTTTTCGGGGAACTACATTACCGACGGAGCCTGTAGTACCCAGGGATGGGCAGTTGGCTGACTTAGCTCGGAGGTATTGTTCAGGGGAGAACTTTATGTCAGGCTCCGTGGTTATTATTGGGGTGATGGATGCCCTTATGCATCATTTCATGGCAATGATGATTGTGAGAGTCTATGGGTCTCTCATGACTTAGTGGATCAATGGGGGTCAGCTGAGGATCATGGAGAGGGCACTGGCAGGTGAGCATTTTTCCTGGGGCTTGATGCTACATGCCAAGATGGTAGGGCATCTTGACAGGTCGTGTTGCTAACTCAGGGAAGTTTTCCTTTGGGTCCATCTTAGTGGCATGGTTTCTGGAGAGGGTGTTGATGTTGCGCCCTAGAGTGATTTTGGGCAGACCTAGTGTGTGAGAGCCACGACTGAGGCGGTGGGCGACGATCATGGTTCATCACGGTGGTGGGGAGGGTGGCAACTATTTTACGACTGAGGATGCATGGGTGTGGCATCATATGCCACAGATTATCCTCCAGTTTTCATACAGTGGGGTTGACTTTCGGGAGGACCCAGAGATGGTTCTTCCCTTGGGCAAGGTGTTCGATCGAAGAGGTATGTGGATGTATTTGCTTTGATTATTTGATATTTAGATAGTATAGCATATATTTTTTATGGATGGATGTTGATGCTATCATTTGTTTGTTGTGTGTGCAGATGTGGGACCTCGCGGGCGTGAGGTTGAATTTGTTAGAGCGTCAACTTGTCAGGGGCCAGCAAGACCACCGCGGGGAGAGCCACGGGTTGGGGAGAGACAGCGGCGGGATGAGGGTGGTGAGATGCCAGTTGAGGATGAGAGAGTAGGCAAGAGACACCGTTTTGATGACCCTGGGGCAGGGCCTTCTCATGCTACTCCGATGGAGGCCGGGGGAGAGTTCGAGGATATTTGTCATCTCTTGGAGGTAGTGCTACAGGAAGTGCTTGAGGGCATGTGGTCATGGAGTCAGGACGAGGGAGTCCTGGAGAAATGTGTGGGTGTTCTGGTGGTGTGGCGGACCATGGTCAGGAGAGCAGCTATAGCAGGTGCGATGATGACTGGGAGACTGCCTCCAGGACCTGAGGGAGCCCTAGCTGGTGGGGCCCTTCCTCCAAAGAGAGGACTGGGTGGTGGAGCTCTAGAGGTGCCATGAAGGCCTCTATATATGTATTTTTGTATATATATAGGCTGGTGATACCATTATGTATATGGTGAGGTGGCACCATTTTTGTATCTATAGGGGTGAGGTGGTTCACCTACCTACGGATGTTGTACTTGATGTACTATTTTTTGTAAACATTGATGGCACATTGACACACACACATATATATATATATATATATGATGGATATACCTTTTGGGATCTTTGTGGTGTTTACATGTGTTGATGTTTTTTAATTCTTTTTGATGATGTCTAATCCATATGCTGTGACAGACTGTTTGATAATTTATGTATGCGTATTGGTACCTTGATGTGATAAATGCCAATCTAACACTAGGTTAGCCATATTATCTGCTATTTGATTAAATTGTCTTGGAATATGTGTAAATGTGATGGAATTAAAATGTCGAGATAAAAGTCTAACTTGCAGGTATTTGCGGAAGAGGCAAGGATCACAGACACAGTACACATTGTTGAGCTGGAGGACAACCAATTGGGAATCTAGTAAGATGCTAAGGTGACGAATATGGTGATGATTGGCCTCAGTGATGACAGTGTGCTCTACTTAGTTATTGGTTGCTGAACCCAAACATATGCCGCTGGAGTGGAGCAGCTCATGTGAGGGGGAATAGAGGGTGCAAGCGACCGAAGTGAGATTTTGTGTCCACCGGCTAGCTTCATCAGCGTAACTGATGTGGTAGGATGATGGAGGAGGCATCTGTCAATAACAAAAATGGTAGATTAGATGCAAGGCATGGAAAAAAGAAGATTAAAAACTCTACAAAAAACGTACAAAAAGAAAAAGCCTAGTGTAGAATGGCTATGATCAGGCATAAAATTTATTTAAGTACAACCCATTGATGGGTTCTTTGAGAGGGTGGCCTTCGGGAGAGGCCAGAATGTATGCACCTTTAGTGAGGCAATGTTGGATGATGTAAGGTCCATGCCATAGTGAATTGAATTTTCCATGGCCAAGGGTATCGTGAGAGATATCGTAAGCAAGGATGAGGTCACCTTCGTTGAATGATTGAATATTGACATGGCAATCAAAGGTTTCCTTTGACCATTTCTTGGCTGCCTCGTTGTTTTATAATGAAGATTGATGATCTTCATCCAGTGACTCTAAGTTCAGTAAATGCTGCTCCATTGGAGAAGTGTCGGGTAATAGCTCAATAGCAGTGCATAAGGTGGGAATTTTGCACTCGATCGGAAGAGTGGCCTCAACCCTGTGAAATGGATGAAATGGTGTGAAACCAGTGGCATTTTGAACTACCATGCGATAATCCCACGACACAGAAAACAACATATGATGCCAGTTGGTCTTATGTTTGTTAACCGTGCACTGCAACATGGATTTGAGGACCTTGTTGACTGCTTCTACTTGTCCGTTATACTGAGGATAGTATGGGGAAGCAAAATTGTGGGAGAAGCCTAACCTGGATGAGAGTTCGATGAAAATATCATTCTCAAAATGCTTCCCAAGGTCAGAGACTAGCTGTAGTGATACTCCAAAGTGGGAGATGACGTGGTTAAAGAAAAAATTTGCTACAGTGTCAACGGTGTTGTTGAAGGTAGGCATGGCTTCGACCCACTTGGTGAAGTAATTGACTACAATGATGATTTATTTGTGTCCATTGCTAGACGGAGGGTTGCAAGTTATGAAGTCTATGCCCCATTTACAAAAGGGGTTGATAGTAATGACTAGATGTAAAAGAGCAGGTGGTACTTGTGCTTTGTTGGAATAAAGATGACATTTGTCACATTGCTTCACAGTGTGGATGCAATCGTGAAACAATGTAGGACAAAAGTAGCCGACGCGAATGATTTTTTGAGCAGTGGACATCCCTGAGAGGTGGCCTCCGCAAGTGCCATTGTAGAAGTCGTTCAAGAGTCTATTAGCCTCATCGATAGTCAAACATCAACGGAGTACAGTGGTGACCCCTCGCCAATATAAGATGTCACTGATAAGGAGGTAGCGGGGGGCCTGGTGACGAATACATCGACGATTGTCCCGGGAGAGGTGGTTTCTGCATTTCTGTGTTCGAAGGTAGATGAGAATATCGTTGGACCAAGGATCATCCGAGGGGATGTAGAAGAGATGTTCATCGGGGAAATTGGTATTGACGGGGGTACTAGTAGTATCTGAGGGAAATGCTGTAATGAGTTCGGCAAGGATGAGGGATTTCTTTCTCTTGGGTGTTGAAAATTTGAAGTTGTACTCTTGAAGGATGATGATCCATCGGGCAAATTTCCTGTTATTTTTTTGATGACTGAGAAAGTATTGCATGGGGATGGAATCTGCTATGACTTTGGTAGTTCGAAACAGAATGTAATGCCATAGTTTTTGGACTACGAGGACAACTGCAAGGGCCAATTTCTCTTCGTGATTGTATTTCAGGGATGTACCTGAAAGGTTTTTACTAATGTAGTAAATTACATGCTCATGGTCATCATCTGATGTTTGGACAAGAACTCCTACTACTGAGATGGTTGAGGCTAAGATGTAGAGGATATAGTTGCGGTTATAGTCGAGTTGACTAATCAATGGGGCATTGTATAGTGCCGCTTTAAGATCATCAAAATAGGTTTGGGCATGTTCATCCCAGTGGAATGGGATGTCGTGGCATATCAAGTGAAGGAAACCATGTGCACGAGTGGCATAATCTGGGACAAAGCACCGTAAAAAGTTAGCTTTGCCTTGTAGGTTCTGCAATTGGCATAAATTTTGAGGAGGTGGAATTTTTATGATGGCTTGGACTTTGAGGGGGTCCATGGTAATTCCACATTGGGAAACGATGAACCCAAGGAGGCATCCAACGGTGATGTAGGACACGCACTTGAGGGGGTTCAAGCGGATGTTGTACTAACGACACCTTTGGAAGATGATTTGTAAATCATCGAGATGCTGAGTGTGTTTCTTGGATCGATCTGTGAGGTTGTCCAAGTATACCAGGACGATATGAGCCAGATCATGAAAGATGTATGTCATGGCTCGTTGGAAAGTGGCGCCGACATTCTTGAGGCCAAAGGCATGACACAATATGCAAAAGTGCCCCAGGGGGTAGTGAATGCGGTTTTGTACTGATCGGCAGGGTGAATTTGAATTTGGTTGTATCCAGAGAAATCATCCATGAAGGAAAAAGCCTCGTGACTAGCGCAATCATCGATAATTTGGTCGATAAAGCGTGTTGGAAAATTGTCTTTGGGACAGGCGTGATTGAGATCGTGAAAGTACGTACAGGAACAGATGGTGCCCTATTTTTAATAACATGAACGGGGTTGGAGACCCATGACATATAGGCGATGGGGTAGATGAACCCAACAATGCGTAATCTGTCAATCTCGTCCTTGATGGCCGCTTCTTTGGATGGGTGTAGCGGATGCTGTTTTTGGCAGAAAGGTGTGATATCAGACCAGGTGTCTATATGATGTTCGACAATAGAGGGATCAAGGTCAGGCATCTCTGTGTATGACCAGGCAAAAATGTCCCAGTATTCTTGGAAGAGATCTTTGTAGGCGGTGATTTATTTAGGAGAGCATGTGGCACCAATGGTGATTTCCTCTACAATTCTAGTTTTGATGGAAATATCGATTTTGATGGTGGGGGAAATATTGGCCATATTGCCTTCTTCAAAAGTGTCAGGGGTAGGGATAGGGTTATTGAACCAATCTATATGCCCGTATGGGAGAAATTCTTTGGTTTTGACTGCATCTATGGGGTTTTGATTAGGAGGCGCGAAGGCTTCTTGTGAAAGAAAGAGCGCTCTGTGGTGGAGTGCATCCCATGGGCAATCATGGGTAGTTAACTCCTTGAGGATGTCTTCGTCGCAGTGGAACTTTCGAGAATATAAGGGATATAGAGGAGTGACATTGATGACTGTGACCATGTGGTTGTCTTCTGGTGATAAAGAAGTAGAGGGGGTGATGCAAGGGGATTACGATGGTTCACTCGAGATAAACCAAATATCAAGATACTGTGGGTTAAAAATGGTACTCGGGTGCAAAATTTTGGTGGGTAAATGAACTAGAGAATTGGGGGGATTTGGGGGTAAATCCTCGCATAAATCATCCAAGAACCATGGAGGAGTAGGGCGTGCCTCAGGTTTAGGAGAAAGGATATGAAGAACCTCTGGTGATGGAGTAGGGTTAATCACCGATTCTGTCGGGGGGGAGGTGTATCATGTTGAAGCAGGGTCATTTGGCGATGCTTGTATTCAATGAGCATAGGACATTGGTATGTGAAATGATCAAATGATTCACAAAGAGAGAAAGGGCATCTCATATGTTCATTGAATGAAGTCATGACATAAAGGATGTCAGTGACATGTGTTTGAGATGATGCAGATGGGGTGGGTTCTTGCTGAAATCTCTGGCGTACTATTGTTAGCGTCTGCCAGAAGTGAGGTAGCACTGGACAATGGTGTGTATAATGGCCATATTATGAACAGATGGCACATGCAAATTTGGTTCGCAGTCCTTTTCTACTTGTGTTAGGGGAGATAGCGATAGTACTTGATGGAGCAACGAGTAGTGTTGGTGCTCGAGGGAGTTGAATTAGATTGCGTAGCTTAGGTAGAGATGGGCATTTGTTGGTGGGGTGTTCAATTTCTTGCATAGTGTGTAAGGAGGTTGAACACGTGGGGGTAGTGGAGCGGTGGGATCTTTCTTCTTTCATCTGCCCCTAGCTGTAGCAGTGGTTCTAGTGAGTGGGGGTGAGGGTGGTGCGGTTGGAGTAAATGTTGGAATCTGCATCAGGATTCCTTCGGTTTGAGGAGGGAGATATGGTTGAGGGACCATTGCTGGTGGATGTAGATACCATACTGGGATTGCCAACACCATATTAGGAAGGGTAAATGTTGCAACTACCTGGAAATCTTGTATGATTGGCGTAGTGTAGAAGAAGGGGATTTGAGTAATGGCCTAGGGGATCATCTCCCAAACCAGGATGTGACCTTAGGGTAAGATGAAATCAGGAACAAGTGAAGCTAGAGGGTTTTCAGGGAATTCTTGAGGAAGAATCTCTCTGACTAATAGGACGTCAGATATGAGAGAGGCCTCATTGGGAGGAAGGGTATCTCCAATTTCAGTTCCATTGGATGAGACGACACATACCTATGCAAAAGGATGAATGAGCGGTGGTGCTCCATGGTATGTCCCTAGCAAGGATAGGTCTTTGAAAATTCTGGGGCCCATCTCGATGAGTGGGTAAGTATCAAGATTAGTGTGGTTGAAAGGGAGAATGTTATTGATGTTGGCAGATGGGTTAGGCTCATAATGTGAAACTTGATTGATGGTGACGATATTCTCATTATGGGGGAACATCATGGTTCAAAACACAGAAGAGGTTACTGCCTTCATAGCATACATGTAGCTACAACCGAACAAGATATTGTAATCGAGTGGGGCATTGATAACCTCAATGTCAATAAGAATGGTTTTTCCCCCGAGTTCAATGAGGACATTTTGAAAGAGCCCTTCGAGAGAAGATGGTCATCCGTCATAAGATCTTAAGGTGATGGCAGATGGTATGAGCTCCGGGGAGCCAATTTTCTGCCATACGGATTTGGACATGATGCATGTGGATGAACCTTCATCAATGATACATCGATGAACTATGATATTCCGCATTTTAACTGGTATTTGAAAAGCGACGAGAGCAGGGAGGCGAGGTTCTCCACTATCGATATCAAATGTGATGAGTTGGGCATCAGTAGGGTCGATCGCTCCCAGGGTTGAGAGTAATGAATTCCATTGAGTGGAGCAAGTTTGAAGTTCTTCTAAGACTGACATGGCAGCATGAGATTGTTCCAAGTCATCGACCAGACTGTAATTATGAGCTTCCCTAGCCTGAGGGTTGTGGAGATTCCTACGCAATGGGATGCGAGGAATATGAAGGGGTGTTTCATTTTTAGGGTGAGGAATTATCAAAGGGGGTCCAGATGTGACTGGGGGTGCTTCCGATGTGGTGGGAGAAGACTCAAGGGTTGCGCTGTATTGACAATTGCGTGTTTGTAGAAGAACTCATTCCTCGCTAGTGAGGAGGATAGTGTGATCTGTAGGATTGCCCAGATTGAGATATGGTCCCATCTTTGGTAGGGTAGGTTGCATGTCTTGTTGGGTATTCATCACCCCTTGGTGTGGAATAGGGTTTTGCAACACGATGGGGGGTGGTTTCTTGACATATTGTTGTGGGGCTTGTTGAGGGGCAGGTGGTGCTGGAGGACATGGTTCATTCACATAGTCTTTCATCTATTTAAAGCAAGCGATTTGGGGGCAATGGTGAGTATAGTGACCAAACTCACTGCAAAGGGCACAAGGGAAGTTGGTCCAAAGGTTGTTGTTATTATTCCCTTGGCATTTTTTATTATTTCCCCCTTGAGGATTCTGGTTCCCTTGATTCTAGTTGTCCCCAAAAGGTTGGTTCTGTTGGGGATGATTCCCTCCTTGCCCCAGATTATTATGGTTTCAGTTTTTTACTTTCTTTTTGGCATTATTCGACGGATGGGTCGGATTTTTTGTATTCCATTGTTCGAAGTGGTGGACTTGCTGAATGGGAGAGGGTTGAACAAAGTTAACCCTAGCGTGTGGCTTCCCTTGTGTAGAAGCAATGGGATGGGGAGGACCAGGAAATGGGAAGTAAGGGCTGTGTTGTGGAAATGATCCATAAGGTACATAGGAAGGTGTGGTGCTTTCACTAGTGCTTAGGGTATAAGTAGCAGTAGAGGGGTTCCCAGAATTAGATTGAACAACCAAGGGCATAATGGGTGTCGGCGGGGTCCACTTATTGGTGGAGGAAGGGAAACAGGGTATGGTTGTTGATAAGGGGAGGGGGATAGTAAGGATTTCCTCCATATACCAGTGGATATGGAGGTGTACCATGTGTAGTTGGTTGTGAGGGGTATGGATTTTGGTGTGTCATGGTACTAATCAATCCATCTACAGAGTGAGACATCTCGGGTTTTTCTTGGCCAAATGGCATGGGTCTCAGGGCGTAAGGGAGTACCATATATAAGTATCCTGACTGTCAGTAAATGAGTTTGAACTGTTGGGTCTTGCTAATGGCCTCTTCCTCAGACTGGGGGAAGGTGGCGGCTACATCTTTGGCCAGGAGGGAAACAAGTGATTTGAGAAACCAATTAAGACATTGTTGTGGGGTGGCTTTAGCTTTGCAGAGACTACGTCACCGATGCCATTCATGAATGTGGTCAGTGATGTGCATGGTGGAGGTTTGTTTAAACTCTAAGAGTAGTTTGAGACCATTTTCATGATGAATTGGTAGTTGAAAGAAGGTAAAAAATTCCTTGGCCAAGGATTCAAAGGTCACATGGGACCCAGATTTTTCTTCTACATACCACTTGGTTGATGGGCCAGTGAGTGTGCATTGAATTAACCTCAATCGGATAGAATCGTCCATGATTTTGTTTGAAGAGCACCATAAGTAAAAGTTCATGATATGGTTGGAAAGATCATCTCCCGCATTTCCTTCAAACTTGGGGATGTCTGAAGGCAGTTTGGTAGGCATTGCAGACCATGTGGGGTCATGCAATATAGGATCATTGGTGAGTTTAGTCAGATCCGGTATGTTAAGGGAAGCCAAGTATGGCATCTGAGGTAGTGGCAGAGGATTAGTTCCGACCACGGTGTGAGTGTTTTGTGTACCTAACCCTTGAGGGGGACTAGGTGGGTTTGTACTCCCCCCTTGAGAAGAAGTTGCCCCCCCGCTTCTGTGTAAAGGAGAGCAAGTGGATGGTTGACCTTGGTAAGTGGGCCCAAGTAAAGTGGAACTGAGAAATGCTAATCCCAATACCATAGCACTCACAGGGGTGTGAGAAGGTCAAGTTGATGAGTGAGAAAGACAAGGAACTCCCCCTAGGAGAGGAGGGAGATTTAGCAAGTGTCTAGAATGACGGGGGTTATGTGGGTCCCCTATGATGTCTGAGTAGCTAAGTGGATGTGTGAAAATGAGGATGAGAGAAATAAATGGACAAGATACTTTGGTGTATATTTTGAACCTTCACAATATATTTCACAATCAAATGTAATCACAAGGTCATCATACATAAATAATTTTGATAAAGAACCATATATGTGGATAGGTGGATTTTGTCCGCATGGGAGAACAAAGAAAAAAAATGCTCGTGTCCTAAAAGACGTAATGTCCTTCCTCTCAAATAGCACTGGACCTTCCAATAGCAGTCAATGGTAGGGTCTGAAGCCACTGGAAGAGGAACTAGTGAAGGATGAAGTAATCAATTATAATGAGGAGTAGAGGGGGCATATCCCGAAAGAACTGCCGATATTTCCCAATAGCCACACAAAATATGATCAAGGTGAAATTGCAACCCACAATTTCCACCTGGGTAGATGTCCTAAAATTTGGTCACTAGGTACCTCAGTCAAAGTGTGACATTTAGATTTTTGGCCTCAGAAATGGGTCACAGGATGGATCCCGTCCGAGAGGTGGGTGCCTCAAGGGGGGACACATAGAACAACTAGACCCCAACCTTCAACCCTTCATGAGTATATCCCTGCCTTATGGTGTAGGAACACTTGACTTGGAGGATTTTAAAGTTCCCTATTTGTCAACTTCTACTATTTTGATGATGTGAGAACCAGATAACGGGGAGTTATTTGGATGCCTATCCCCAAAATCCTACCTAGACTAAAACATTTCTTTTGGCACCTCCCATGGAGGAAAACTTAGTGATTTTTTAGAAATATTTTAGGTGTGGTTGTTTGAGAGGTTGGGAGTGTGAACCAACATTGTTAAAATTAAGTGGGAGTGGATAGTCTCATGAAGAATAGGGTGGGTCATTTTGGAATCCCGTTGGAGGAAAATTACTTCAACCTCTACAATTTCTATATGAAACTATGTGAGTGATTTGTGAACTTTGTGTGTGAAGAAGTGAAAGTGTGCCAATTTTTAATAATTTAGGTGTCACCTTGCTGCATATGGACTTCGCTTGGTCCTTACAAGTCTTGATTACCTAACTTACTATGTGTCATTGGTACATCCTTGTGGACTTTTAGAGTCCCTAGGAAACTAGCATGTGGACATGTGGGTCCTTACTATTCCTTTAACTCCCTATTGTGATTTAATCTAAGAAAGATTTGAAACTATCCTAGATTGTGCACATGTGGGCATGTATGCGCCCGTTACAAAACCTTTAAACTTCCTTAGTGATTTAATCTAAGAAAGCAAATTTCAATAGTATCCTATCCTTGTAGCATGTGGGCATGTATGGGCCCTTACAATTTTAAGATGTGTTTGAAAAATAAACTAAGAGGAGTCCTGAGGGGGGCTGTTGTCCTCTCCTAAAGATTTTGTCTTTTTTAAGGGAGATGAAATTTTCCCTCGATCTTTTTCTAATTCTCAACATTGCTTTGGGGTGCAAGAGAAGATAATACTCAACGGTTGATATCCAATTTCTAGTTCCAATGTAAGTTTTATATGTGATATAGAATGATTCCAACTTAAACTTTAATCAAAGCAAGCCATCCATGTGGCAACATGAAAAAAAGAAAGGAAACATAATGATTTTAACCCCCTAAGTGCCTATGTTTTGACTAATTCCTTCATATGTAGAGGGAATCTAAGTGTGGTGCATGTTACAATCTGCATAGAATCAATTGTGAGAAGGCTATGGGCCTTCAACAGATCACAAAAACCCTTACAATATTTGATTTTCTGGACAGATGTGCGGGTCGAAGAGTAGACAGAGGCACCATGAGAACCAATGCATGAACTGCAAACGACTTATCGACGCAGGTGCACAGAATGCACTGAGAAATACAATGGGTTTGGCACACGTGCGCTGAAGATGCACCTGTGGGTTAAAACATGCTCGCACTGTCTGTTACATGGTCGTGAAGAAAATTTTGGATGAATTTCTCTCAGCTCAGCTTTGAATTTTGCTTTTTGTAGGTTGTCTTGGGCCGATTATGGTTCCTGCAAGTTAAAGAAACAAAAGGAAGAGATAAAATAACTCAAATGGGGTAGGAAATTGATACCTTTCCCCAGTGGAGTTGCCAATCTGTTGCATCTCTTTTGTCACCTAAATGATAAAAATAGAGATGCTTACAAGCCCAGTTGGGTTATCTAGGCAAGACAACAGTGAATGAAAGAGTTATAAACATCAAGCATATGATATAAATAAAATACTAAGCTAAGAACAACAAAATAAATTAAGCTAGAGTGCATAAGGAAATTAGAACAATAAATAAACAACATTCATGCCACCAATGGAAAGGATTATATTAGTGGAAAGAAAACACCAAAGAGAAAGGGAGACTTATGGGTCCCCTCTTCCTCTAAGGGAGGGCTCTTGAACCCCCAAATATTGATCTCTTCTTATAACTAACAAACTTGAAGGAAATGGTGAAGAAATCCCAAGCTCATTCACTCAAGAGGCGATGTGAATAGCTCAAATGAAATGATGCTTATATGATCTTGACAAGGAAAGAGGATCCTCCATGAGAATATAGGAAGAATAACAATACAAATGAATTCCTTGAAGATGTAGTGCACCCATGGCCTCTTTTTATAGCATAGTTTTGAGGCATTAGTCAACTAGCTTTTAGTGTGAACAAGGGGCTCTTTAGGGCACCCTTTGGTCTTTGACCAGCCACCCAGTCGGAATCAGTCGAGATTTGGGTGTCAAATCGATTTGGAAGCTGAACCAGAAGTGGGTGGAAGGCTGACCAATATCATAAATACGTTGTTCTAAGGAATGCGTGGTTTTTTGTGTCCACGGTCGTGCCTCATGCGTATGTGCGCTTTTCTGACACTTATGGAGGGTGCATGTGTACGCGCTTCCTATGTAGTCTTAGCGCATGCTAATTTTATTACTGGTTGTATAGTTTTGGAACTTTTGGAAGTGAATTTTTTGGTCCATGGATGAACTAATAGATGTTTGGAGATGTTGTATTCCTGTAACCATTTGTGGATGAAATTTCAGTGATAACAAGGGGGGAAAAAGAAACCTAAGAATAAACCTAAGAAAAACAATAATCAAACTGACAATCCAAAAACACAAGCACAGCCACCTGCTACTGAGAAGAAACCAAAACGCAAACCGGAATTTCCATGTCTCATCTATGGTGAAGATCACTACACACGAGACTGTCCCCATCAAGATGAAGTTGCCAAAAATTTTAAATTAAATTCTCAACCCGTTTTTTTGACACATCCTTTTCCACAACAACAGTCATTGGTTCCATAAAATCCTACACCTCCAATGGGAAGTAAACCAAATCACCCTCCTAATGAGGAATATTCATCAAGTGCACACATTTACATGTTTAATGGGATAGATTTGACCACTTGTACCATGACATATGACACACCAACAGGTAAACCCAATAAGGAAAAAGTAACTATTGTAACTACACTAGATCCACCGTCCACTATAGTTACTCCTCCATCTGGACCACTCCATATTGAAAAACCAATCTTTGACTATATTCTACGTCCACCCAAGAGCATAATTTGAAAGTCGACCTTTAATCCTAATTCACGTGCTGCTCAAAACTACAAAATTATTGAAGATTTGGCCCAAGCACCTTGCTCTATGTCATCTCTCGAAGTTCTACAAAACTTCCCTATCCAGTGTAGGACTCTCTTGGCATCCATTGGAGCTATAGATCCCGATTCATCCAATAATATCATGCTCAACCTAGATAATTTTAAATCATGACTCTCTCACCAACTTGCTTTCCAAATCGATGTCATTTTCCATAATCTACATATTCATCACACGATCTTGGATGAGGGGGAATCCACATGTGTTATGTCCTTGGCTTGCTGGAAAGGCCCTAAATCACTTGGTCTTAATAAATCTCTCACCATGTTAAGAGAATTCAATGGAAGAGGTTTCCATCCTCATGGATTATTACAATCCTTAGCCGTTCAATTGGGAGGGAAAACTGTTTCTATAGATGTTGAAGTAGTCGATGCTCCCCTCGATTATAAATTATTGCTAGGTATAATTTGGTTCTATGCTATGACTGTCGTCACTTCATCAATTTTTTGATGTGTCCAATTCCCTCATCAAGGTAAAATTGTGACCATCGATCAGTTAGATTATTGCACCCCCAACGCTCGTACTCAAACGACCAACAATATTCATTTTCTGGGAGACTCAAAAATTACTTATGAAAGTGTTGGGGTAGGTATTTTGAAAGACTCTTCGCTCATGGGTAAATTTCCTACACCTCTCCCTCCCACTACGCAACACATCGCAATGGTTAATATGATTTTGACTATGGAACATCAATCCTTTGAATCATCTGATCCATGGATTGTGCCTAGTCCCTCTGAATTTGATACACTAGGTGACACTATTCCACTTAGTCCTATAGAGGCCCAATACAATGCCATTCATTCTTCCTCTCCTTCACTGGATGAACAACGTCTGCTGAAGTTTACTACATATTCGTTAATATTTTGGTTAGATTCCCTATCCTTTACTTTTGATTACATCCTACATATTTTTGCATCAGATGAATATATTATGGAAATGCTTAGTATCTAGGAGGCACCATGGGATGACAACCACCATCGTTCATCCTTTCTTCTCAGTTTGTATGAAATCGAGAAAGATATTTCCTCTATATTTCCTAGCGATATCATCGACTCCCCCCAATCTCCAATACTCACTCAGGATACCATCTATGTGTTAAAGTTTAAGCTATTATTAGGTTTCTTTTCAATTTACTAGATAACCATGGCATATATAGGATCACTGAGAGAAACATAATCACAATATATACAACATTTATCATGGGAAACCCTCAAGGGGAAGAAAACCCAACAAAACTTCCTTAATATAGATAGCCAATACAATGCCAAGACAATAAACCAAACACTAGAGAATATCCTCTCCTAAGAAATGTGCCTCTCTCTCTTCCTTCTTCCGAAAACTGGTAACTGCAGCTTCCTTCAATATTTGTGCACTAGATGAGTGCACTGAGTGAGTGTACAAATGAGATGTTGGCTTCCTTTATTTATACAAACTGGCAAGCGCTTAAAGGAGGTGTCTATTCAATGGCAGGGTCAACTTGTCTTTCTGGGTGGTTAGAACCACTTTAACTTGCATGGGGGATGACTTCTTAATTTGCATATTACAATTAGGGTTTGACCAATCCGAAAAGGGGATTTGGTCAATTACAATGCCCGGCATGATCAATCCACAAAAGGGGATTGATCTAATGAATAATAAATCAATAATAAATAGAGTACTCTTTTAAATTACAATATTTCAACACTCCCCCTTAACAAGAAGGGTATTATACAACATCATCGGGAGAGAGAGAGAGGGAAACAACATCAACAATGTCTGGAACACTGACTGGCATATCTATAAATCATCGAAAGTGTTTCTCATCATCCATTTCATCATTCACTCCCTCTTAACAAGAAGGATATTCTTTATCTTTTGAAAGGTCACTGGATGTCATCATCAACTAAACAATATCATCTGGGCAATATCATCAACTGGATAATCATCATCAACTAGAAACCATCATCAACTGGGTAAAAACATCATCTCGATAACATCATCAACTGGGCAACATCCTCAACTGGATAACATTAGGCATCAATATAATCCACTTGGTCATCTGGCATCATGATCACTGACTGGTTCTCCATGAATCCATATTAAAAAAAGTTTTTTTCTCTTTATATTCACGCCGAAGATACTCTTTCTTTCTTTTGTCTTCATGCAGAAGATACTCTTTCTTATCTTCACACATAAGATATCTTATCTTCACACATAAGATGTCTTATCTTCACACGGAATATATTCTATGAGTTTTTCTATTCCTTTTATGTTCTCCCTTCTCTTGTAGTCATCTATATCACCCATCCACTAGGGAGGACTACTACCATAACTTCACTCCTAGTCATCCCACATGAACTAGAGAAGCTAAGATGCTAGCCTGGGCAAGACTAGACTCCTTTTCCATGATCCATGTAGGATCACAACACAAACCTCAAGAGCCAACTAACCATTCCACATGGTCAAGGTTTGTGTTCTAGGCTACTCAATCCTTGGCCAGAGGAGAGTATATGCCTACTGCCCCTTGGAGAAACATCCACACTCCTCTCTATGAGGGTGGTCACACCCCTCTCTATGAGGGTATTCTAGAATGTCCCTAGAGTATCCAAAACTCAACACTTGGACAGAGGCTAACCTTGGAAAATTTCTCATTCCCCTTCTTTACGAAGATCTCTTATCTTTCTCCTTCTCTACGAAGGTCTAGCTATGGGATCTGAAAAAAATCTCTTGTGGTCCAAAATATTTCCATGGTATAATACCATGCCACCCATCTACTGGGCACCATCCATCTACTAGATAACTTTCATATTGATCAAAATATCTCATTACTCATCCTTGAAGTTCTCTTCTGTAATATCCTAGGTGCCTTCTTGAGTTCAAACATTTCTTTCTTTTTGACTTCATACTAGATCAACTTGCTCCCTCTGCATCTATAAGAATGGTACTAGAGAAACCTACAGTTACTTGCATCTCATAAACTATATCTGAGTATCCATCTTTCTCTTCATCTTGAAAATTTTTGTCTTGCATCTTTAGGAGCCTCCTGCTCCTATATAAATACTGGATACTGTCTGGTTCTTACTAATTGTCACCATATCATAAGTCCTTCTCATGCTGTCTAACTTCTACAGTCAAGGAATAAGTTCTTTCTTCTGAGACCTGTAAACTTACTTACAATATGATTTTTGAGATATGTCACTTAGCCAATCAGTTAGTAACAATAAGCAGTAATCAAATAAAACTATATCATGATTTCTATCAGAGTAGTACACATCTTTTCCTAAGCAAAACTTGTTCAACCATGTACACATCTGAAACCCTAATCATGAATAAGACTTTGGAACTCTTTTTCACTCTAGCTATGAAATTACCAATTTTTCCCTTACTATCATAAATAAACACATACCTTTGTCACTCTCATGAGTGGTCATACCTGAAATAAATATTTTATCTCTTTCTTTATCCTCTTCTTTGATAAATCTGCATAGACACTGAAATAAAACGAGGTTAATTAACATTCTCACAAAAATCTAAATTGTAATGATAAAGTATTAAAGTAAACAAGATACTAAAAATAAACATGAATACTTATCTTTTGTTTTTGTGTGGGGAGGATCCATAGACTCCACCATTTGCTATCTTTCTTCAGATCAACTATCTTCAACTTAAAGTACATATTTCTCAATTTCTGCTAAAGCTTTCTTTGAGGGAGGAGATTCCCGTTCCTCTGCCACATGTGCTTGATATTGAGGACAATCATAGGAAAAGTGTCCCAAATTTTGACAGTTGTAGAATATGATCTTTGAAACATATTTCTTCTTATCTCGCTGGACAATGATTATCAACATATCCCATCTTTTCACAATGGTAACATTGGTAGGATGATAAATCTTTTTCTCTTGTTTGTCCTTTCTAAAACTTCTGGAATCTCCTTGAATGACATTATTTATGTATGAATTTGTTTTGGGGGTGAGACTCCTTATGAGTTTCTTTCTGGAAGTAATACTTATTTCTTCCTCCTTTAGTATGAGTAGCTAGGGCTTGATCTTCATATATTGATAGAAAAGCTTCTCGGTCAGCTACTCTTGCTTCTTCTTGAGCACATTCTTCCCAAAGACTGTCAAATTGTAGTTTGTATTTTTTGGCACAAATAGTTTGGATGAATGCATCCCAAGGTCTTGTTAGACCATTAAGGGTCATTATTATAAGTTCGTATTCATCTATAGTAGCTTCAATTTCTTCTATCTCTTCTTTGAATTGTGATATTCTGGAGAAATATTCCTGGATTGTTTCTCCTATATTCATTCTTGTATTCTTGAGTTGAGTTCTTAGATTCATCTTTTGATTGATGTTCCTTCCTTCATATAATCTGGTTAGGGCATCAAACATTTATTTTGAAGTCTTCTTTGAAGCCACTTGAGGAATCAAGTGATATTTGATAGAATCTGTAATGATTCTTTTGGCCCTAACTATGTCCTTTTGGTGTTTTTCTTTAGCAGTTGCATCAGTGGGTTCTGGTACATTTTATTTAATGAATCTTGCTAGGTTATTCTCTTCAAGAATGAGTGAAATCCTATACTTCCAGGCATGAAATTTTTCCACACCTTCTAGCTTGTCAACAAGCTTAGTGCTTGCATAAATCTTTACCTGGAGCTAGGAAAATGACCAAAAATTGAAAATGCTCAGAATTGAATTTTGAACTTACCAGGAGGTGCACTTGGCTAAGGCAANGCTTCTAGTTTTCTAGTACTTCTGGTTTTCTGGTACTTCTGGTACTGGTGAAAACTAGGGTTTCACTTTCCAGGAGTTCTATCCACTGAAAAGGTGCACTGAAGGTGCCAAAGAGTTCCTTGGTCTAGGGCACACTTTTCTAGATGACTTTTGGGCTGAAATTCCTCTTCAATAAAATCCCTAATTTTCTTGTACGAGAACAATGATGTTTTTCTTTATCCAATGAAAGATGCTCTCTTCAGCTTAGCTCTGATACCATGTTAAAGTTTAAGCAATTATTAGGTTTCTTTTCAATTTACTAGATAACCATAACATAGATAGGATAACTGAGAGAAACACAATCACAAGATACACAACATTTATCATGGGAAACACTCAAGGGGAAGAAAACCCAACAAAACTTCCTTAATATAGATAGCCAATACAATGCCAAGACAATAAACCAAACACTAGAGAATATCCTCTCCCAAGCAATGCGTCTCTCTCTCTTCCTTTTTCCAACAACTGGTAACTGCAGCTTCCTTCAATACTTGCGCACTAGATGAGTGCACTGAGTGAGTGTACAAATGAGGTGTTGGATTCCTTTATTTATACAAACTGGCAAGCGCTGAAAGGAGGTGTCTCTTCACTGGCAGGGCCGACTTGTCTTTATGGGTGGTTAGAACCACTTTAAATTTCCTGGGGGCCAACTTCTTAATTTGCATATTACAATTAGGGTTTGACCAATCTGCAAAAGGGGATTTGGTCAATTACAATGCCCGGCATGATCACTCCACAAAAGGGGATTGATCTAATGAATAATAAATCAATAATAAAAGACTACTCTTTGCATTTACAATATTTCAACACTCTGAGGGGAATTTGGGAAATACCTCTCACACGATTACTATTGACATATCCATTAAAGAAGGTATTGTGGAAAACTTACAACTAGATGCAAATTGTTCAGCTGAAGAAGTTGAAACTTATACTGCCTTGTTTAAATAATTTCGCGGCATCTTCACCTAGAGCTACAGAGAAATGTCAGGGATCGATCCTTTGATTGTTGTGCATGAAATAAAAATTATCCGGGATTTAAACCTGTGAGACATAAAATTCACTTGGTTCATCCTAAGAAATCCATGGCAATCAAGGAAGAAGTCAAAAAACTATTAAAATCTGGCTTTATTTATCCCATGCCTCTGATCGAATGAGTTTCCAACATCATTCTGGTCACCAAGAAACAAGGGACAATTCGTGTTTGTGTCGATTATCAGGATCTTAATAAGGATTGCCCAAAGGACAATTACCCTACACCCTTTATTGACCAAATTATTGATAATTGCGTCAGAAGCGTCATTTTCTCTTTTATGGATGGATTTTCTTGATATAACCAGATCAACATTTTACTCGTTGATCAACACAAAACATCCTTCGTATACCCATGGGGGACTTTTTCCTATCTGAAATTACCTTTTGGCCTTAAAAACACTGGAGCCACTTTTCAGCGAACTATGTCCTATGTGTTCCATGACATCAAACATATCGTTGAACCTTATCTCGATGATTTATGAGCACACACGACTCATCGACGAGACCATATTGGTCACCTACGAGCCATATTTCTTCGATTGAGGTTTTACAACATACCTTTGAACCCCCATAAATGAATTTTCATTGTTGAATCAGGGAGACTCCTCAGATTCATAGTATCCAAAGATGGGATTAGGGTGGATCCCTTAAAAGTCAAAGCCATTCTCGCTTTACCCCCTCCCAACAACCTTAACCAACTTCAAAGTTTGCAAGGGAAGGAAAACTTTTTTCGCCATTTTATTTGCAATTAAACCAAAATCACTAAAGGATTCATGAGATTGCTACAGAAATATGCCCCTTTCATCTGGGATGCAAATGCTCAATGCTCTTTTGATGCTCTTAAGCATGCTTAACAAACACACCGCTTTTGCACCCACCGAATTATGCAAAAGATTACATCTAAAGGATCAGATCCTGTCACTGAGAGGGGGGGGGTGAATCAGTGACACAATAATTATATCAATTTTTTATTTATTAATGCAAACATAATTTTAACACAGTATTTTATCATGGAACCCAATTGGGAAAACCACAAACTCTTTTCTATTAACTGAAAAATTTGTTTTACATGTTACATAGAAGGAAGATATTCTTCCTTTTCGATCAACACCAACTGATCAGGATGCACCCAAACCCTAGTTCACCAGCACCAACTAGTAGGAGGCTACAACCCCCTATTTATTTAGCTACAACTAACAAGGAAGCACTAACTCCCTCTACAGGCACCAACCTGCCCTTGCACCACCCAACCACCCTTATTTTCTAAATCGGACAAAATTTTGTATCAAATCTTTTACTGCATCTTTCTCTGCTTCTTTGATTTAATATATTCTCTGATTCAGACTGCAGAGACACTTTTTCTTCTCAACACTCTTCCTTGTTTATATATTCTTCAAAACAATGTGAGAGTGACACACTATGTCCCTTGGTTTTGAACCATCACATCTCTTTGTTTAACTTAACCATAATCACTGATTATTATTTTTACTGTGAAGGTGTTATAACCCTAAATTGCACCACGCATGCTTACCTAGCATCAAGCCAACTCATATCCTTTCTTTGCCAAAAACACTGTTGAACAAATCTTTGAAAATCCTCTTGAATAAAGGTCCATGCACCCTAACTCACTACTTCACGCATGTACACGCTGGATGACCCAAAACAGCCCGCGTGGACTAAAAAAAGCATGAAAAAAGGAAAGTTACCGACAAAACAAAAAGCTATGGGTGAGTTAACTGAAACTCTCAGCCATGCATGGCCGAGAGTTTCAGTTAACTCACCCATATCTTTTTGTTCCGTTAGAAACTTTCCTTTTTTCATGCTTTTGTTGGTCCACGTGGGCTATTTTGGGTCAGCCAGCATGTACACGCGTGCAGTAGTGAGTTAGGGCGCGTGGGCCTTTATTCAAAAGGATTTTCAAAGAGTTGTTCAACAATGTTTTTGCCAAAGAAAGGATATGAGTTGGCCTGATGCCAGGTAAGCATGTGTGGTGCAATTTAGGGTTATAATAGAAGGCCTTTCGTAAATTGATCACATATGGATCAATTTCATCCTTTAAACTCGATCCCTAATCTCTGTTATTTTCAAAGAAACCAAATTCCGCGGAGGCACTTCCTTCAAACCATTACATATGACCGAGGTTTACAGAACCATGAGCTTACCAACTATAGCGACGTATTATAATTTCCTTTTAAAACTCTTATATCATATGACCATCGGTGTTGACCAAACGCTAGGCCAAACGAGTGCTTGAGCGCTCATCAAATCAATGATCATGATTCAATCTTCTGATGAGATGGACGGCTGATGAAACTTCGCACTTTGGAACTTCTATATTTCTACTTTTCAAACCTTTGAATTTAGATCAGATGGTTTATTTCACAGAACCAAATAAATGGTCAGTTTTGATCCTTACACTCATCCTTTCACTGCTAAATCCGATGGCTAGGACTTAATCAAGCATCGAGATGGATGGCCACCTTTTACTCTGGGTCTTCGGACTTCGGAGATTTCAAATATCAACCCCTTCTTTCCTATAGAGTGATCACCTACTGAGTCAGTGATAAAATGGTGGAGATCGCTTTCTATCATTTAACATTTCCACTTACACTATCCTTCCATTGTAGTAGATTAACAATCAAGAATACACCTGACATCAGATCGATGGTCGAGATCTCCTTCGGGTCTCTCGACTTCAGAGATTTCAAATCTCAATCTTTCATTGTAGTATGATCGATGGTCGAGAATTCTCCCGAATTGATCTTTCAGATCAAATGACTCATATCCTTGCTGATGTGGTCTCTCATATTCCCTTTTCTGACATGGTTTGCCACATGTCCTTGTTGACATGGTTTGCCACATGTGCTTGCTGATGTGGCCTGCCACACATCCTTACCAACATGGTATGCCAACCGTCCTTACTGACGTGGTCTGCTGAGTGTCCTTTCTGACGTGGTCTACTGACCAACAAACCTGATCCAATGGTCATCATATGTCCTCCAAATCCAATGGTCCTTATTCATTTCGTATTTTTGAGCTTAGGGTATTTCAAATATCAAACTTTTCGAAGCATAACCTCCTTGCATATTTATACCCAAACTAAATGTTGTTCGTCGATCATGATCCTAGATCGTTGGCTCGATTTGTCTATGATGCAACTCTTTTTAGCTTATCTTGTCCTTCCACTTGAAGTTGATCCGACAACTGATGAGAATTCAGGTTTGATCCAACGACTGGCGGGTATTCGGTTAATCAAATTCTCAATCATTTGCCCTGCTTATCCTATCCTTCTACTCAAAAGTGATCCAACGGTTGTGATGATTCTCTAAGAAGACTCATGATGAAGGATGATTGTGGAACCACGACTTGTGAGTGATTTAACTCATCACCCAAACTCCGCAATTGGAATTTGTACACTGTTGGTGAGTCAACCACAATCATTGATATTCGAAGCTATAAGATCAGACGGTCCTGAATAATTGTGGGATTGGAGCAAGTGCGATATCTAATTCTCCTTTCGATCTCCGCAATTCATCCCTATTGTTGATCTGGTGATTGCAAATCCGATGGTCACGATTTATTCTGACTTGATCTCATGGTTTGTTGGATCAACCCCAGTTGTATATCTTTGGAACTATGAGATCTGATGATCTAGACCGATTGCGGGATTGTAAGTGGCAAGTAGTTTAATTCTTCTTTCTCTCTCCGCAATTCATCTCTGTTGTTGATATGACATTTACACATCAACGGTCTTGATTTGATCTGAGTTTCATCACGCCATCTCTTCTGAGCTTTGATATTCCTTCATTAACTCTCTTGAGCTTTAATCTCTACATATCATCCAACTATTTGACATCAGTCGTTATATACTGTTGATTGGTCCTCAAATGTTTCTTCTGAAATTCATTGCACCATCTCTTATAAGATTTGATCTTCATTTGCTAACCCTCCTGAGCTTTAATAATAAGAACATTTTTTATCCTATCGTGATCAACAATAATCATGAATTGCTTCAGCATTTATTCTGTCTATTCTTAGTATACTTTTCTTCCTTAGATTAACCTTGCTTCTCTGCTTATTATGACTGTTGACGTCAATGAAAACACATGAATGACAATATGTCCAACAACATCCTTTATTTGGCTGCCTCTACTTACACTATTGCTATGGTGTTAATACAAAAGGATGATGACAACACCGAACATGTGATCTACTGTTTGAGTAAGAGTCTATCAGGTCCCAGACTCCGATATTCACATGTCGAAAAGTTGGCTTTGGCAACTGTTATTATTGTCCAAAGATTTCACCACTATATTTTGTTACGCACTACCACGGTCATTGTAGACTTGAACCCCATGTACCACATCTTGACTCATCAATTACTTGGGGGAAAATATTCAAAATGGATCATCATTCTCCAAGAATTCAATCTCGAGTTTGCTAAACCCAAAGCTAAGATATCGTTGGTTTTTGCGGAATTAATTTGTGATCTTCCCCATACTGATGAGAATACTAAGCCCAATGATTTCCTTCCCGATGAATCCTTGTTCCTCATTAGTACGTATGATCTTTGGTATGGATATATTCTTCTTTATGTCCAAACCCAACACTTTCAGCCTAATATTTCACGTGATGAACGACGTCGCTTTAGACACCATTCAAAGTGCTACCTTATCATTGGAGACACCTTGTACCTACATGGTATTGACACTGTCTTACTACATTTCTTAATCCATGAAGAGGTTGAACAAGTTTTAAATAAATGTCACCTTGGAGCTTGTGGTGGTCATCTTTCTGGGATGGATACAACCCAAAGTTTTCTACGTGCCAGTTATTTTTGGCCTTCCATATTCAGAGATTGCATTGAGGCCATAAAAAAATGCCCACTTGTTAGATCTTTCAGAAGAAAGCACGTACCACCCAACTCCACTTCATCCCATTATCGCCATCGACCCCTTTGCAAAATGGGGTGTCAATGTTATGCAATGTAAGCCTACCTCAGCTCGGGGCATGGTTATATTATCGTTGCCATTGATTATTTCACTAAATGGGTTGAGGCTATGCCTACATTCATAATATGATGGATGAACTGCAACACTTTTTATGTTCAATCACATCATTATTCGAATTGGTTTCCCACAAGATATTGTAACTGATCATGGATCCCATTTCGAGAACCATATGATGGGTGAATTGAGCACCAATTTAGGTTTTCTCCATGAAAATTCATCCCCTACTATCCTCAGGAAAATGGACAGGTTGAATCCATCAACAAAGTTTTGAAAACCATGCTTCAATGCATGGTGGGAGTGAACAAAACCTCTTGGCATTTATAACTCTTCTCCGCACTCTAGGCTTATCAAACTTTAGTTAAAACCACAACTAGATTTACACCCTTTCAGTTGGTATAAGGGATAGAAGCGGTATTACCGATCAAATGTGAGATTCCCTCTTTGAAACTCACCGTAGAACTCCTACCCCATACTTCTGCTGAAGAGGAATGATTAGTATATCTAACCAATATGGATGAAACCCATCATGATGCTTCTCTCATCAATGAGACATGCAAAAAACGCATTAAAATTCAATATGATAAGTCCATCCGACATCGCGCTTTCACAGAAGGAGATCTAATTCTTGTCTATGATCAATATCGTGACAAACTGGGGGTAGGAAAGTTAAAACCCATGTGGCATGGGCCATACATCATAAAACATGTGTTACACAGAGGCACCTATGATTTAGTAGATTATGATGGAATATCTCTCAGTGATCCCCGAAATGGGCTTTACCTCAAGAAGTACTATGCATAGAATATCTCGCATGTGTGATTTGTACATTACTATACTATATACTTTTAACATGGTATGTATTTTATTTTGTGTGCACGATTTTTTCCACAGCTGCTTATACTTTTCTTTGTGATTGAATGTGTAGATGACATCATTTTTTCCCATCTATTTTGGGTTTGTGGATGGCGCTAGTTGACATACCCAAAATATTTCTTCTGCATCTTGGGTCATTTACCACTCTGGTGAGTTAGTGAGTTCAGGAGGAATTTTCCTTGGATCTGTGACCAATAACATTACAGAATATCATGTTGTCATCAAAATTTTAACCAAATCCTCCTCTCTAGGTATATCTCAATTGATTATCAACCTCGATTCTCAACTCATGGTCCGTCAACTAAATCGTGAGTACGTCATTCACAACTTTTTTTTATTACGTCTCCATCTAAGGGTTCATCGTCTCGAAAGATATTTTGAATTTCTAGAATACAGACATATATCGAGAGTACTCAATACGATTATAGATTCATTATCAAATTTTATGTCAGATTGGTATATTGCGCATAGATAAACATTTGGAACATAAAACATATGAATAAAAACATCACATAAGATAAAAAATACAACATAAGTAGCCACCACAAAACTTGTTTATATATAAGCTTGATAGTTTTTATTTTTTTTCAAAATACATCGTACAAAAGTACATAACAGGGAAAACATGGGCCTTTATGCCCACAGAATCATCATATAAGACTACAAAATGACTGGAGAGTCTACTCGTCCCCCTGCACCACATTGTGCTCTACATAGCACATTACTGCTCTTACCACTCGTCATAGAAAGTGACTGAGACCTTAAGGTACCCGAACTATATGTCTCTGAAGGTGTAGGGGTACATCCCTCATCCTCATGGAGGGAACACCCATGGTCAAACCATGGAGGTTCCTCTCCACCTCTCGGATTCCTCCTACCACGACATCATGCTCTGCTGCCACCTGAGCATCTCTCCGACGTCCTAATGATGGAATCTTTGTCGGACGTGATGCACCTCTGTATGCATGATGAAAACAAAATGACTTAGATCCCTCGTCGTACAACCAAAAACATATAAAGAACAAGAAAAATATTGTTATAAGGTTATGATATTTTGTACCTAATGCATTCCACTGTATACCCTCAGGAAGCACTAAATTTGCACTGCCCCTGAAATCAACCCCAACATATGGAAATTCCTTGATCACCACCAACTATCTCCTCCACCATGCAAAGAAGTCAGCTGTAAATCGAAAGGCCGAGGTCTCATTCCCCAACCTGGGGGAAAGACTAGTCCACCACTCCATACAAGGCTCAATCGCAGGGTGTGCTATCAATGCAACCTGCGGTTGGATCTATGGAACCCGCTCCAGGAAAAATGAGACTAAGAAAGATCCATACCCAAACTGTTTCTTCTTGCCCATTCTACAGTTGAAGATCTTATCCTTAATGTATCTAAAAAACCTACACTCCAGCTGAATATCCTAGGCTCCAAGCACTGAATGGCATAAGATATATGGGACTTGGAAGTGAGATGATCACTAATACTTCCTGCCAGTTTTGTAATATAAAATAGGACAGATTGGAGAGATAAATCCATCACATATTTTATGACTATCCTCCCTCCTACCAAGCGTGACTCTAGTATGAAATACTGGGAAACATATGCCTCTGTCGATCGTGCAGTGGCCCGATGTCCAGACAAAATAATAGGTGCTCCTCTCCTTGAGAGCCCCGTCAAGAAGTACACATCATCCATGTCGATCTTGAGCACGTGTGGTCCTATTCAGAATACTTGCTCATCATTATCCAAGAACCCGATCAAATATTTGAGTAAAATAACTTCTTTCCTCATATTTTGGAGTTTGAAGTACTTAAGCAAGCCACAATTTCATAAGGCCTCCCTTGCTTGAGGATCTTGTAAAGAAAAAATTTCATCGAACGCATGTTCACGTTCCTTCCATTCAATCATGATTAGCTATGAGGAAAACCTGCAAATTCATGAATTAGTCATCATTAGCTAAGTTTTCAAAGAAATAAATTTCCCCTTTTCATACTAAAAATCATTTTTTTTTAAATTTTTGTGTCTAGCGCTCCCCTAAAGAAGAAAACATATCACTAGTGCTCCCTAAACACACATACCAAGGCATTGAAATCACGATCGATGCTCCCCTTGATTACTTGAGGGAGCGTCGATCCATTTCGACACTCTAGGGCTTCCCAAGGAGCCTAAGCACATAAATTAAGGGATGAAATGCAATAAAAAAACATGGAAATGAATGAGAAAGAGGAGAGAACCAACCTGATCTGGATGGATTCGAAAATGGTTGCCCACAACTCTCACAATCAATGCCCGAAAATCACTCCAAAAGAGGAAAAAAACTCAAAGAGAAAAGGAGAATAGTAAAACAAAGGTAAACATGATTTCTTTCCCTAATTTGATATTTGATATGTTCAAATTTGGTCATTTTTCCCCCTTTTCACATTTTATAAAGTTTATTTTTTGGTTTTTTGTCATTTTTTGAGAGGCTACAAATATATTTTTCCCATGACAACTTGATTATGCAGGAATTCGAGCAAAGATTCTTCAATAACCTTGTAATGCCAATGATCTTAGTCTTTGTTCTTTCTCGTGCTCGTAAATACATGAGAATGTGACCGAGTATACTTTTATCACTTTTTCGGATTTCTAAAGGTTATACAAAAAAGGAACCCCCTAGAGTTTCCTTTAAGCTCTTTTCAGACTCTCTAAACAGGAAAAGATTGTTGAGTGATCCTGCTTCCTTTCACACTCAATAAAAGGTTTGAAAGGGCATCTTTCAAGTAATAGTTTATCTCTTTTCGGACCTCGGAGACTAAAATTATGAAAAATGACAACTCTGGAGTCACCTTTAAGTTCTTTTCAGACTCTCTAAACATGAAAAACCACTAAGTTTTCCTTCTATGGACTCGCAAAATTACACACTAAAGGACCCATATGGGAACGAACCCTTACTTCTTCCAGTTTGTTAAATAAAGGAAGAGGAACTTACCGAAGGTGAGTTATATCGAGCATGTGTTATCCTCCTTGAGCTCATTAAATTAAAAATAGGTACTCATCTATCTAGATGGGGGAAAAAATTGAAGGAAGTGATTCAAGTTTTTTGAATATTTTTAAGTGGCTCTTGCAGGTTTTAACCTCCACATTGAACACTTGGATAATCCGCAAAATCCTCCACACTGAACCAATATTGTGAGTCTTTTTTCTCCTTTGAACCATCCAAATAATGCCTCAGCACTCGTTGCATTATGTTCTGGTCCACTCTGATTTTATTCTTCCAAGTCTCACATCGTGCCTCAGTGTTCAAGGGAAGTTTCCACCTCAACATTAAACCATCCACAAAGTTACTAGTTTCCATACCCATGTCAGACCATGTTCATCTACTGTATCTTATCACTTTCCTGTGACAAGTTTCATGTTGAATGATGGGGGATACATCAATGCCCTCCTTCGATGAGTCTTTTCCTGACTGCTTCGACCAATTATTTGAGAAATAGACTTAGGAACACATCAATACCTTGGTACCTGCATGCCTCAATGCTAGGACTCCTCGCATTCAGTAGTGGGTATTCATCAATGAACCCTGACCGACTGATTCCATGAATGTTCAACTTCAACTCATTTTTCACATTTGTTGGACTGTACTTTAAAATCACCTTGAAAATAATCGACATCAATGGTGATTTATATCACACTTGTTAACAGTATACCTCAATGACTGATAATCAAGTGGTTTCTACCATGTTTGACATAAAAAAATCTATTCACATGGATACGATTTGTACTACATCAGGATTGGGACGAAGACCCTGGGTTGAGCATTCTCTCTATTATCTTCTCTGCCCAGGCTGCGAAGGAAGTCATTTGAGCATGCTGATATATATGTTGCAACATGGATCCACATTGTATTGGTTCGTGGCTACGTTTTATCATATCATAGATCCACTGTGTATTTTTCATGGCTATGATCAGTTCATGTCATTGAGGTATGGATCCACATTGTATTTATGGTGGCCATAACCTTAGTCAATATCATCATGGATTCACAGTGTATTTATTGGTGGCCATACTTTGAATCACTTATAGTTCGAGCATGGGTATTCCTTCCTCGGGAATGGAACACATATTAACATTGTTTGATGGTTGTATGCAACTTCTACCAGGTTCCCTGAGTCCATACCCTTGCTTCGAAGAATATACAAAGTGTTTTGGCTAGTAGCTTTCATCTTCTGACTTCACACTTTGAGGGGGAATCTATTACACATCAAAATTCCTCACTTCGAAAATGTTACATTCTCATTGTCACAAGTGTCACACTTTTGTCGCAAGTGTCGTAAGTGTCGCATTCTCTTTCCATAAGTGTCACATCCTGAACGACACCATGAAAACACTTGATACCACCCCTAAAAAATGTTAGAAGAAGAAGCCCCATCATCTGACAGTCATAACAAATGTTTTTCTATGAGAATTACTCATCTTGGAAAATTTTAGGAAGATCAATGCTCCCCTGCTCATATACAGGGAGCACTAACGCTATTTTTCCATATCATAGGGAGAGTTGTAGTGCCTTGTTTCCCATTCTAAGGAAGCACTAAGTTGGTTGAGAAAATATCTGAAGAAATCTGATTTTCTTCTAAATACAACTATAGACAGATCGAGTTGGTATGGCTCGAATCTAACTCCTGGGATACATCTAAGAGAGAGATCACAACTATTGGAGTTGTTATCCCCGATATCTAGGGATAACTAGGAGATCATGTCTCGAGGCCCACATGGTCCTAGACATGGAGTACCGAGAGCA
>SNQJ01S0077684.1:18553-35037 GCA_010110895.2 Picea sitchensis | reverse complement strand
GACTCTGCATTGATTACCGGGTTCTGAATAAAATCACAGTAAGAAACGGGTACCTGATTCCCCGAATCGACGACCTCCTTGATCAACTCATGGGGGCCAAATACTTCAGTAAGATTGATTTGAAGTCTGGCTACCACCAGGTCCCGATAGAACATACAGATGTATGGAAAACCGCCTTCAAGTCAAAGGAAGGGCTTTATGAATGGCCGGTCATGCCCTTTGGTTTGACAAATGCTCCAACCACTTTCATGAGGATGATGGATGATATCCTATGACCATTCACCAATACTTTTGTAGTGGATTATCTAGATGACATTCTCATTTACAATAAGACTTGGGCCGAACACTTGCAACATATTCAACAGGTTCTGCACACCCATCGACAACACAAGCTATACGCCAACTTGGAAAAATGCTCCTTCTGCATGGACAGGGTCCATTGCCTGGGCTACATCGTTGATCAACATGGCGTACATATAGATCTAGCCAAGATCCAAGTCATCCGTGACTGGCCAACCCCAACCACACTCACTGAGCTTCTTGGGCCTTGCCAATTTCTACTACAGGTTCATGTTGGGATTCTCCCATATTGCATGGGCCCTCAACCAAATAACCAGGGGTGGTGGTAGGGAGAAATTTGGGTCCGGTCCGAACAACAAGCGTTCGATGATTTGAAGCAACGCTTGTGCTCAGCCTCAGTACTTTCACTACCAGACCTCTAGCAACACTTTGAGATTGAGATAGATGCTTCAGACTATGCTGTGGGCATCGTTCTCACTTAGCACGACCACCCCGTGGCCTATCATAGTGAGACACTATCGGATGTTGTCCGTAAGTACCCTACTTACGACAAAGAAATGTACTCCAATGTGCAAGCCTGCCGCCAATGGAGACATTACATTCTTGGGAAGGAGACAATCATCCACATTGATCATAAGCCACTGCAGTTCATGTAGACACAAGTAAAATTGCAGAATGACCGCCATCAAAAGTGGTCCACATACTTGCAAAAATTCCACCTCAACATCAAGTATAAAACATGAAGCACCAATCGCGTCGCTGATTGCCTCAACAGACCGCAAGTCGCGACACTCTCCATGGTGCTAGAATCTTGCGGCCATGAGACCTATGGATGGCCCCAACTCTATGAGACAGACCCAAACTTTGCCACCCCCTACCAAATGTTTGGTGCAAACGCAGTTGTCAATAATTTCCATCTTCAGGATGAGTTGTTGTGTCGCCTGGGCCATATCTGTGTACCATCAAGCGAGCGAACGAAGATGATCTAGGAAGCCCACTTCAGTTGGGTGGCAGGACACTTCGGCATCGAAAAGACAATGGTGATGCTACAAAAACACTTCTACTGGCTAAAACTTCGACAGGAGGTTAGCAAGTATATTAGGTCTTGCATTTCCTGTGCTATTGCCAAACCGACCACTAAGAAATAGGGCATGTACACCCCTCTTCCTACTCCTGACATGTCATGGGAATCCATCTCAATGGACTACCTATCAGGCCTCCCATCCACCAAGCGGGGAAATGACTGTATTTTTGTGGTTGTTGATAGCTTTTCTAAGATGATGATTCTGGTTGCCTGCAAGAAGAGCATCACAATAGCGGCCACTGGCAAGCTCTTCTTTGAACGAGTCTGGGTACATTTTGGAATCCTACAAACCATTTTCTTAGATTGGGATAGTCGATTTCTCAGCACATTCTGGTCGATCCTCTGGTCACTGCTGGACACCAAGCTCACCAAATCCACGGCCTTCCACCCCTAGACAGATGGCCAAACTAAGGTCGTAAATCGAATGATTGTGCATATCCTTCGCATGTATAATTCCAAGCAACCTGACACATGGGATGAGAGCCTTCCCTATGTCCAACATAACAACCGAGCTCTCCATAGCTCAACTAGCCACAACYCCTTTCAGGTGGGGTTGGGATTCCAACCATTGGGTCCCATAGATGTTGCACTTCCCCTTGTGGTCACCTCGACCGACTCATCTCCTCCTCCAACTGAAGCTGACAAAGACACTTGGTTCATTGAGCAGATCCAACACATATGCCAACAGGTTCAAGATATCCTACAGAAGTCCAATGACAAGTACAAGCAGCGCCATGATCAACATCGGGTGCCACATAAGTTTCAAGTGGGAGGCAAAGTTTGGTTGCACTTGTAGAAAGAACGCTTTACAAGACCCCATAGGAAGCTTCTCCCACTCCATTATGGGCTGTACACCATCACCAATGCCGCGGGGGATAATGCTTTTGAGCTCAACATTCTTCCTTTCCTTGGCCCACACCCAGTGTTCAACGTGGATMTCCTTCTCCCTTATTTCCCACCATTATTGGACACCTCAGAAGTAGCAGAACAACTGACACCAACATAGCTCAACACCGAATGCATACAACAAACATCCAATGATCATATTGTGGACACACAGATCAAGGGCACTCGACAACAAAGGATCCAACTTTATCGAGTCATTAAAGAAAGGTAGCTCCTGCACCAAGGCAAGTGGCCCACCTGGGGCCAAGTTCAGAAGATATTTCCTCATCTGATGGGGGAACTCAACGCAATGGAGACGATTGCTTCCTAAGGAGGGAGGATTGATCTAGGTGGATATCGGTGGCCACCCACCTTTTCCAACTGGCTCAATACAATTTTCTGGCAATTTTGGTAATTTACTATTTTTAGCAGTTTTTAACTTCTAGGGCCATTTTGACGGCCTAAATGAAGGTTTTTTGGGATCAAGGTTCTCGATGATAAACAAAGGCTCTAATTGAGCCCCATAAATGAATCTCCTCGATGATACCTTTCCAACGAGCTATGGTGTGCCTAAAACAGAGATCATATGCAAAAGTTTCGACCCCGGGAAGTTGATGTACTAACTTACCCAAATGGGGCCCACATGACTTTTGACGCTTCATCTCCTAGGGTTAGGTTTTTGGATGTCTAGGGTTTTTTACATTCCTGTTTATTGTAAAAATGCCTTTAGAGCCTCATTGTAACCATCTTCTTGTGAATGAGCGCAGCGGTCACATTTCTTCTCAGAGATAAGCCACCACCATTCTAGCAAGCTTGTTTTCCATTGCATTTTACAGTTTCAGCTTATTTCCTTATTGAATAGAAAACCAGTTTTACTGTATCTCTATTATTTTGTGTTAAGCACCTGTTAATAATCTGTAGTCGTTTCGTTTTGCTCATAAAATTTGGATCAAATGGAGAAAAAAAATCCAAGGACACATGTCCTCAACCTTTTGTGGTAAGGGTTTTTTGTTTTTTGTTTGAAAATAAGGTAGATCAGGACCTTATCTTTAGGAGTGGACCGCATTTTATGGGTTATAGGGATATGTATTTGAACAAATGGATGCTTGATTTTAGTCATGAGAATGATATTCCTTCAGCAGTGCCTGTTTGGGTTTGCCTCCTCTTTCTCCATCGACATTGTTGGAATGATGAAACCTTGAGGAGCATAGGAAATACACTGGGTAGATTTATTGATCGAGTTGAACCACGACAAGATCTTCAAGCATGTGCTTGTCTATGTGTAGAGGTGGATGTGGAAAAAGGGTTTCCTGGGGCTATTCGATTAACCCTTGATAATTAGTCTTATATTCAAAAGCCGGATTATGAGTAGCTCTCGTTCAAATGTAAAGCATGTCATGAATATGGGCATTTTGCAAAGAACTGTTCGAAGTTGAAGAAGGATCAACCTAAGGAGAGGGAACAAGAGCAATGGAAATAACCAAAAAGGAATAGATCAGTTGGAAATGTTGTGACCCAATAGTATGATCAGATTCAGGGAGGAATCCTCCTTCATCCCCTCCTCATAATCCTCGATCTTCAGTTGGGGGCGATCACGTGGTAGAGAGCGACAAAAATAAGTACGTAGTGCTAGAGAATATGGAGGTAGACACTATAGAATCACAAGAGGAGGGAATTAAAAAATAATATTGCAACAAGACATCAGTGAAGGGACCTGAGATTCCTTCGAAACCCCACAAGGTTATCTCCTCTAAAAATGGGCATCCTACCCCCAACAAAATTCCTTCTTGTCCTAGTTCTGTTATTCCAATTATATTAGAGGAAGGAATTTTGGAGGAATCATGCGTCAAATATGAGATAGAAGCCTCACATAGTACAACAAAGAAAGTGGGTAGGCGATCTAATCGCAATACAAGGGGAAATGAAGTTGACAGGAATAAGGAGCTAGGCATCCAACCCACCTTGGAGGGAGTATTCAAAAAGGAGAGAAAAAGTGGGAAATCACATGTTCAATCCACAAAATGGGTGTCCCAATCTATTCCTTATCCCTCTAAAGGGGGGGCATCCAAATCTTCAGGTAAATAATGAAATTAGTCTACTGGAATTGCATAGGATTGTGTAGCAAGGATAAGAAAGAAGCAATGGGAAAGTTAATAAGAGTAGAAAAACCTCAAATCCTATTGATCCGGGAGACAAAAATTAAGGAGCATGAGGCCCTTCAACAATTTCAACAAATTTGTAGGAAAAGTAAGGGAGTAGCAATTAGTGCAAGAGGGGCTTCAAGGGGAATATGCACTCTTTAGAACCCATAACTTTATTAGTTAGAAAGCATCTTTGAAGCAACACATTGGCTTATGGTCAAATTGGTGCATCTATCCAGATGTATGCTTTTTCATATTTTTAACGTATAAATTCCCAATAACTACTGGGAAAAGTCTGAATGTTGGGATTCTTTAATGGGAATAGGAGAATTGGAGTTCATTCAAAATTGTATTACAGTCAGATATTTTAACACTACTATGCATCCGAGGGAAAAAAGAGGGGGTTCCATTGTTAGGGATTCATCAAGGGAAAAGTTGGAGAATCTCATATATACTTTGGGTCTAATTGATGTCCACCCGAGCAAGGGGAGATTCACATGGAATAATAGAAGAGCTTGTCCATGGCACATTGCAGTGAGACTTGATTGTTTTCTTATTCATAGCTCCTGTATGTCCCTCCCTGATTCAATCTCTTCTCTTATTGTCCCCTGGGAAAGCTCTAATCATCGCACTATTTCACTTTCTTTTTTGAAAGAACAGAATTTGGGGCCCATTCCTTTTTTGTTTAATCCCTTATGGATGGATAATCCTAATTTCTTTCCTCTAGTTTCTTGCTATTGGTGTCAATGGATCTATGTATCTCACGTTCATATTTCATAACAAAAGATTAAATTAATCAAAGTAGCAATTAAAAATTGGGTCAAGGTTTCAGTTCATTCTCCGAATGAAGAAGTGATAGAGAATAAGAGGAAGCTTGAAGAAATACAACAAAGGATGGAGAGCACATAAGTGCTTCCGAAACTATTGAAGCAAGAACAAACTGTGTATCAAAATTATGTTAAATCTTTGAAAGATGAGGAGTCCATGTCGAGGTTAAAGTCTATATGTCTGTTGCTACATGCTGGAGATAAAAACACATCATTTTTCCATAACCAGGCTAAAGCAAGACAATGGCGCAATAGAGTTGATGAAATCAAAACACAATCCATAGAAGTGGTATCCTCCCTTGAGGATATTAAAAAGGCATCCTCACTGAACTATGGAAACTTGTACACAAAAGAGGGAGAGTTGAATGAGAAGTTACGTGAGCAATTTATCTCTCACATTCCCTTGAAAATTTATGAGGAAGATAACTTGGAGCTGAATAAGCCAATCACAGAACATGAAATATTTGCAGCCATAAATCAGTTTAATCATGATAAAGCCCTTAGGTCGGATGGATTTATAATTCACTTGTATAAAATATGTTGGTACATCATTAAATTTTATTTAATCTGGATGATTCAATATGTGCATAAATCATCATGCATGGGAGGGGCCACAAATTCATCTTTTTTGGCCCTCATTCCAAAAGATAAAAATGCCTCCTCCTTTGATAGATTTTTCCCCATATCTTTATGTAATGTCTCTTATAAAATAATGGCAAAGATCATAGCAAACAGGTTGAAACAATTTTTGAGTAATCATATCCTTTTTAATCAAGGGGGATTTGTGGAGAAAAGGCAAATATGGGATAATATCATCCTGGTGTAGGAGGCCATTCACTCGAGCTACACTAGAGGGGGAAAATGCATGATCATTAAAATTGAAATGGCCAATCCATTTGATAGAGTCAAGCACAAATTTCTCAATGCAATCTTGGACAAATTTGGCTTCAATAAGAATTTTATATATTGGATTGGTTCATGTATCAACAATCCATGGATTTCTCCTCTGGTCAATGGTAGGCCAGACCCTTTTTTTAAAGCTTCTCGAGGGCTTATACAAGGTTGTCCTCTTTCTCCTCTTTTTTATGTCCTTCTGGTAGAAGCACTTAACAAATGGTTTGAATGGGAGCGCAACTCAAGAGAAATCCCAGGAATTCAGATTGTTGTAGGGGTTAAAAGAATTAATCACTCCCAAATTGTTGATGACACTCTGTTGATGGGAGAGGCATCCAAAATTATTGTTCAACGATTCAAACTTGTGTTGGATCAGTTCACTTAGATCTTAGGAGGGATAATCGATAAGAATAAAAGTCAGTTATATGCCTAGAATATCACTGCTCATATTTTCCAATTCTCATTCTCAGTTGATTGGAAATATTTTAAATATTTGGGAATGTCGATATGTTTGAAATAACTTCTAGAAAATACTTGGAAAACTATTCTGCATAAAATAAAAGAGAAGTTTGAAATATGGGGGGAATTTCTGGCTGAATCAAGCTAGAATACTAGTGTTTGTTAAATATGCTATGTCTGCACTTCCTATTTTTCAATTTTTTACTCTTTTGGCTCCTATTGGCACACAAATTTTATGGAAAGGAGGCAAATCTAATACAAAGATATTTCACATGGAAAATTGGAGTTTGGTAAGGTCTCCCAAGGATAATGGGGATCTTGGCATCTGGGATCCTAAATTGATGAATATAACTCTTTAATCAAAACTATTGTGGAGAAGGTTGACGAGGGAAAATGAATGGTGGAMACAGGCGTTACTCAAAAAATATTTTTTTGGGGATAGGAGAAGATGTCTTGATGACCCCCCAKGCAAGCAACCAAGATCTCCTATTTGGAAGTTTCTTTTGGACTCCCTCCCTCACTTTCAAAAATATCTRACTTGGATCCCAGGAAATGGAAAGTATATCAACATATGGAATGATGGTTATCTTGTCTCCCCCCCTCCTATTTGTTAGGATCCCTCTTATGCCCCTCTCAGGCGATGGTTGACAAATCAGAGAAAACTCACTCTCTTTGATATTTAAAGTTGGAATCCTAATGGAGAATGGTTGGGTTAGGATTTGGGTCCAATTCCTCCTCATCCCAGTAATCTGGCACAATCCTTTTTATTAATTTTAAAATGGGTAGCCCCAGTCCATTAACGAGCACGAGACAGTTGAATTTGGGGAGCAACAGGATATTCGGTCAAGGAAGGCTATAAAGCTTTGCTTCAACAATATTATCTTCCTTCAAAATCATCTATGTAGAGGAATATTTGGAATAACGATGGGATTCCGAAAATAAATATATTTTGTTGAATTTTAGCTCAAGGTAAGTTGCTCACTGGGGAAAATTTGTGCAAAAGAGGCTTTCAAGGGCTCTTTAAATGTCCCTCGTGTTCTCAAAATCTGGAAACGTCTCAAAATTTATTCCTGGAATGTGAGTTCTCCAAACATGTATGGAAATCAGTGTACTAAAAAATGTTTCACAAGGTTACATGGACTACAACTACTAAAGCATTACTGGGAAAGTGGGGGTATTTATCAAGGCTCTTTTCATGGAAAGTATAAGTTCAAAAGAGTGTGGAAGGTGTCTCCTAAATATGTGTGCTAGCAATTGTTGCTTGCTAGAAATAGAGTCATTTTCAAAAATAAACATTCAAATCCTTTCTTTGTAGTTGCGCACTCTTTGGGACAAATGACAGATTATTTGAATTCCAAGCAAATTAGAGTGGCAATTCCCTAGAAACTGGATCAAAAGGAGGAACTCTGGATGCCCAAACTTAACATTCATATATCGATTAATAACAAGGTGTCTCAGAGATCATCCTGGGAACTTTGTTTTACACCAAGACAATTCCACTCTTGGTTGTCTTCTCTATCGTGCTATACTTTATGCTTTGATGGGGTTTCTAAAGGAAATCTAGGGGAAGCAGGTGCAAGAGGGGTGCTCTATGGTCCCAGAGGAATTGAAGAACTAAACTTTTATTGGAATCTTGGTCTAACCTTGAATAACAAGGCAGAAGCTTACGCAATCTTTTAGGGGGCACAATTGGCCAAACAAAGACAAATTTCCCATATGAATATTATAGGAGACTCCAAAAGCACTATCAGATATTTTATTACTGAATCCACTCCCAAGGATGTTGGCTTGAAGGTTCTTATTGAGCATATTCATATCTCTCTGTCCAATCTCTGTATTCAGTTCTTCCACATCCTTCGAGAAAACAATAAAGAAGTTGATGGAATGGCCAATAGAGCAATTGACCTAGCCCTTGGTTCCTTAGGGGTTTGTGAGGAAGTGTGTATTTTCACCCCTCCTCAATGAAGAGGGATTGAAATTTGGGTGGGGCCTGTTTGGGCCGCGTGTATTTATTTGGATTTCATATGTTGTCGTGTAGTGGGTTCATGCAGGTTATAATTCAGTATCTTATCATGGATCCAAGGGTAAGACAAATATTTAGTTTTGAAAGTGGGAAGGGTAATTTGGCTCATGGGCACAAGAGGATTTCAAGTGCAATGGTATGAGATCAGTACAATCTGATTCCTAGCCTGATGGAAAAGACGCAGGACAGGAAAGTTGTCATTATGGATGCAAATGGAAATGTAGTGAAGTACATATTAGGAAGCTAAATTTTGGAAATGTCCTCAACAAGATTGTATGTTCACATGGCCACCTTGTGGGAGATTATTTGATTAAGGATGCTCATGTATGAAGTGCATGCATGGTTTAATTTGGCTTGGTGATTATGTTATTAAATTCGGTGATGAAAGTATCGATGTTGTATTGCTTCTCAGATTCATGTTGGCTAAGTTCGATTGTAGTCTGGTTAATTCTCCATCTAGTGTATTGTGGAGTGGCTTGTTTGGGGGAAAGTCTATTTGTTGTGTAGACATGGTTTCTTTACCCTCACTCCATTGCCACTCTCGAAATGAAGAACCAAATTCTTTAGGTAATCGACTAGTCACTGAAAACAAATAAAATGATGTGAACCAAGAGGAGGATACAGAGGACAACGAATACTTGGAGCGCTAACATCTGGTAATTATGGTCAATGCTCTTAATTCATCTGTATCTTTTTCTTTGGACACTTTGGTCCAACATAGGATCATGGTGAGGAAACTCCAAGATGAGGTCAATTTTCTTAGAACTCAAGTTGAATCTCTTAAGTTGCAGCTGGCTCAACAAGAAGAGGATCATGGGAATTCACCCTCTCGTGGGGACAATGGAGGCTCGAATGCTTTGGAGGCTTCTTAGCTCCCAGATATTAATGATCCAACAACGCCATCTAAAGCTAATGACATGATGGATAAAGAGATGTGTTAGGACCCAACCTCTAATGCTTAAATATGTTTTTCTTTGAAGTTTGTATTAGCAGTGTATATTATCGAATTTACTATGTTAAAAAATGAAACAATATTAGAATGTGGAGAAATCATAGAGGTAGAATAGGAGTATGTTTGGTAGAAGTTTTGAATGAACCAAATTTTTTCATTGTTATCTGGTTCTATATTTTGTACTAAATGGTTTCGGTCGCACCTTTTGTAATGAATAAAAATCCTCCAGCTTCTGTGAAAAAAAAAACAATAACCTAAACGCATTGGTGTGTGTATAAAGAACGCACCAGATCAGGTTAGAACAATTGATTATTCAATAAAAAAATTAATTTAAAAAACCATAAACCTTCCATGGTGCACTTAAAAACCCCTGGATCCTCGATGTGTCTACAATAGTGGCACACCAGATAACAACTACGGTGCGCTTAATAATAATATAGACTTGAGTTTTTTAATATATGCCCAAAAACCCATATGGTACATTACTCATACAAGAATGCACCGATGTGCCCCATCAATTTATGGTAAAATAAAATAAGTGTATCAATGCATTCAAGTACAAAGAACACACCATTGAGTCTTATGGTAGGGCACACTCCAAAAGGGTAAAATGAAATTTAAAAAAATACCAAACTGAATTTCAATTTCACATTTCCTTATGTGCTTCCAACCTCTGACATAAGCATTAGTGTTCACTTTCCTTCTACAACCACCTCATTTGCAGTCCTCTATAATGTTCCTTCCTCAATCCCCTTGTAGATTTCACACATTTTTCAATTTTGGAAACATGTTGAAAATTTCATTTTTCCTCTACGGGCCAACCATGTCTCCTCGGGGGAGAAGAGACCATGTAAATTGTTTGTTACCTCGTTTTAATTTTCATCGAATTAAATTTTAAAGTTGGCCTTAAATTTGGCATTTTTTTCATTTTAAAAAGTTATTCACTTTGTACAACGCACCCCAAACAATGGTGTGTCCTATGGATTTACAATAAGCACCACCCACAATGTGTCCCATGAATTTATAGGAAGCACTGCTAGCGGTGCGTTTAGAACTACACAACGCACCACTAACATTATGCACAACGCACTGAGATGGGGTTGTGCATTACCAGTGCTTCCGTCTTAGAAGAGGCAATGTCGTCACAAAAATCCCATCGATGCATTCTGACAACATAAACACACCGTATATATAATAATTAACATACAGGTGCACCTTAATGGTGAATTTAATGAATAATTAAACACCAGTGCATTTAATTTTGGCACATTATATGTCTATCAAAAAACATGGTTTGAAGCTCATGAAATAAAAATAAAGACTTTCTACCACTATAATAGTATGTTTGAAAATGGTGACTTGAAGGGAATGAATGGTAATAATGGATTGCAACAATCTACATCTAGTACTATTGCAATAGTGGCTAGTATAAATAATATCGTGGAGAAAAATACAGATAAGTATCCACATCTAATGTGTTCAATATGTCGAGATGGAATAAGGACACCACTTAGATTATTGGATTCAAATATGACCTAGGGTTCACTTGCAAAATGGCCAATGATGGAATCCATAAGATTTGACTTCCTCTAGTGTCACAATCCAATTTTAGTCAAGTAATGAGAAATTAATTTCAAATGTTGCAATCACAAAGAACGACTTATTTGCAAGATGTAATGGTAGTATTTCAATCATGAACAAATTAGGCACCACTTATCTAGGCAAAGTAGAAGGGTTGGCATGAGTAGTTCAAATGACCCATGATAACTATATTGCAAGTTGTCACCATATCTAATATGCTCATAGATCGACTTTAGCGAAGAATTCAAGCACTTTCTTGAGTAGTGTGCATGACAAGATGGAAAAGTCAAAGGCTTCTATACCAAGGTTGGTTAAGAAGGAAAAGATTAATAGCATTGTCACAAATCCCCCAATTTCTTTGACTGGCATGATTACAATGGACACAAGAGTGGGATCTTTGGCCACTTCATCCTTTCCTTTTTGGAGATTGGTTCAAATTCCATTTTGACTTCATTGGCTAAATTCCTAATGGATATTGAAGAGCTAATGGTGTATCAATATGGGGATTTGTTTTACAAGGGGGGAACATCAAACGACCCATTGGATGAAGCAGTATTACAATTTGTATCTTATGAAAGAAGTATGTTCTACAAGCAAGATGATATGAAAGCACCTAAGTAAGTGTTGATAATACAATTAGTTAAAAGTCAAGTAGAAAATTGCCACCAATATTATTGTTGCAAATGGATAATTTTGTGGGTGATAACAAAAATTGCTAGGTGTTTTCAATTAATCCCTAGACAAAGCCTCATGTTAAGTTTAAACCCCTTATTAAGCCCTAGATATTAAATTATTATATTTCTAGTGTTATATTAGTAGGTCGGATAGAACCCTTCATTGTACCCTTTCATTATAATAGTACCCTTTTCCTCCTCCTATATATATATATATATATATATATATATAAGACCTGGTCTTAGGATCATCTCATCTCATCTTGTACATTGAATATATTATAAAATGAGATTTACCCCTCAAAGTGGACTATTATTTGTTGATTTTTTTATCATTCTCAAGGTGTTGGTTCATAACATTTGGTTTCAAAGCATACGATCCTAGGGTTTTTCTCCTTCGACCGATACATCTTGGAATTTTCACTATAATTTTTTTTTCTAGAATGATTCAAACAACAAAGTTTTGAGGAGATTGGGGATACATAGCAAATTATGTCTGGTCTAAATTTTTGGTTATGGGTCATTATAGTTTCAGAGATATATTATGTGGAAGTTAGGGCTTGTGACTAGTCCTTAAATTAATCTCAAATGAATCATCTTTTTATTTTCACTATAAATTTTTTTTGGTGAAGTTTCAGATGCTGCAATTTTTAGAATTTGGAGAAGACATAGCAAATTAAAAGTGGATTGTTTTTAAGATTTTGAATCAATATAATTTATGAGATATATCTTGTGGAAGTTGGGCTTGTTTATTGATCTTGAAATTAGTATTAAACAAATCAATTTGGTAATTTTGCTATAACCTTTTATTAGAGAGGGTTTAGACTATGAAAATTTTAGGTATTTAAGAAGTCATATCAGAGTACTACAGGTCAAAATTTCAGACTTAGAAGGATTCAAATTTTAGAGATATATCAGGACAAAGGTCAACAATCCAGAGAGTCTCCAAAATTAGGGTTTGAAAGGTACATAACTTACAATTGACATACATTTTTATAGGAAGATCTATTTTTGGTGATTCAAAATTTGTGATAAAAAGAAAATAGAGGATTGTTACTATTTTTATCCCACGTGGCTCCCAAAAAATTTCAACGCCAATTAAACCTCTAGAAATCTCATCTATAACTCATGAAGAAAATGAGGACATACATAACAAGCTATCCAAATTGGAGGGCTCACTTAATATTTGAGTGCTAGGTCAATAACACGTGATGATGTGGTAAACACACAAAGAAAAATTCAAGAGATGGAAAGGAAGATGGAACAAATGGAAAATAAGATGGATGAAAATAAGGAAGAAATATAAAAATCCATGAATGAAATGCAAAAATACATGAAGTCCATAGAAACCACTCTCTTATAGAGGATCCCTAAAAGGGATATGGAGATCCAAGGAAATCATGAAAATAAGGAGAACAATGGTGTTGAGACTAAATCACATGTGGGGAGTATTTTATCACAATTGGAGAGCACAAATAATGAATCTCAAAATCATTCATCATTCCAAGATCCACATCATCGAGGTTTCAATGTGTCACCAAACAACTACTTCATTCTGAAGATTGATATGAGGAAGTTTGATGGTAAGCGTGGAGCAATTTTTTGATATACACCAATTTCCAAACTTACAAAATGTAACTATTGCATCCTTGTATTTAAAAAATGATCAATTTGTTTAGTATCAATGGCTTTGTGAAAGAAAAAAGGATTGTATTATCTCTTGGTCCATTTTTACAGATGAATTCATATTACATTATGGGGATATTAAGAGCAATACATGCATTAGTCAATCAATAAGTCTTTGGCAAAAAGGTCCAATTATAGAGCACATTCAACAATTCCAAAAGCTCAACCTTAGTGTAAAGAGCATTCGAGAGGATAATTTGCTAGATCTCTTTATGGAAACTTTAAAGGAGAACATTCAACGTGAGGTGCGTCTCTTCATACCTAAATTCATAGAGTAAGATTTTAGTATGGAAAGGAAAGTGGAAAACAAAAATATGGCTACTATAAGGGTGTCCACTAACAACTATAGAGAGCACCATGTTCCCTCTCCTAACCTCACTCAACCAACAAAGTTGACACCTTAGCAAATGGATGAAAGGAGAGCAAAGGGACCATGTTTAAATTGTGATAAGAAGTATAGTAAGGAGTATAAATGCGGTGAGCAGAAATTATTCTGCATAGACTGTGAAGAGGAAGAAGATCAAGAATTTGAACAATTACAAGATCTAGATCTAGAAGAGACTACTCCAACGATAGCTTGTGACGTGTTGGTTAACATTAGTACTCCATAAACCCTCAAGATAGAAGGATATATCAAAAATAAAAAGGTAACAATGTTGATTGATTATGGTAATACCCATAACTTCATCAACTACAAATTAACAAAAAGTCTCAATTGCTTTGTATTTCGAGCACTAGAGTTTCAAGTATTATTGCACGTGGAGGTACGATGAACTGTCCAGGGAAGTGCCATAGTATTAAGCTAAATATTGGGGAGTATTTATTGGATAGTCCCATGATTGCAATCCAAATGGGCGGTGCTGATGTTATATTAGGGGTCCAATGGTTACAATAATTGGGAACAATAGCCCTTAATTTTCAAGATATTTTCATGATATTTTCCTTAGAAGGAAATGAAATTGAGCTTAGAGGTATCCAAGGGAAACCCTCTAAGGTGATAAGCTCTAATAACATGACAAAATTACTAAAAAATGGACACCATGGTGTAACTGCACAATTGTGTTCACTAGATGTTCAAACATTTATATTCTCTACTGCAATGGATCTCCAAATAGTTATAAAAAATCATTCCAATGTATTTGGAGAGATGCCTAAGGGTCTTCCACCTACTCGATAACACAACCATGATATTCATTTGTGACAACAAGTATAGTAAGGGGTGTAAATGCAGTGAGAAGAAATTATTCTACATATACTGTGAAGAGGAAGAAGATCAAGAATTTGAAAATTGCAAGATTTAGATCTTGAAGAGACTAATCCAACGATATATTGTCATGTGTTGGTTGATATCAGTACTCCATAAACTCTCAGGATAAAAGGATATATCATAAAGAAAAAGGTAACAAAGTTAATTGATTATGGTACTACCCATAACTTCATCAATTACAAATTAACAAAAAATCTCAATTGCTTTGTATTTCTAGCACTAGAGTTTCAAGTATTATTGCACATGGAGATACGATGAACTGTTTAGGGAAGTGCCATAATATTAAGCTCAATATGGGGGAGTATTTATTGGATAGTCCCATGATTTCAATCTAAATGGGTGGTGTTGATGTTATATTAGGGGTCCAATCGTTACAATAATTGGGAACAATAGCCCTTAATTTTCAAGATCTTTTCATGAGATTTTCCTTAGAAGGAAAGGAAATTGAGCTTAGAGGTATCCAAGGGAAACCCTCTAGGTGATAAGTTCTAATAGCATGACAAAATTACTAAAAACTGGACACCATGGTGTAACTGCATAATTGTGCTCACTAGATGTTCAAACATCTATATCCTCTACTCCAATGAATCTCCAAATAGTTATCAACAATCATTCCAACGTATTTGGAGAGATGCCTAAGGGTCTTCCACCTACTCGAGAGTACGACCATGATATTCATTTGCAACCAGGAAGTGTACCACCTAACAATAGGCCTTAAAGGTATCCATATGCACTTAAGAGTGAGATTGAGTGCATGATCCAAGAAATGTTAGAGACTAACATCATTCAACCTAGCCAAAGTTATTTCTCTTCACCTGTAGTAATGGTTATGAAAAAAGATGTTTCATGGTGTATGTGTCCAAATTATAGAAAACTCAACAAAATGACCATCAAAGATAAGTTTCTTATTCATGTCATCAATAAATTATTAGATGAATTGCATGGAGAAATTTTCTTTACTAAGTTGGATCTTCATTTGGGATATCCTTAGATCAGAACGAGGCAGGAAAACATTCCCAAAACAACCTTTAGAACACATGAAGGTCATTATGAGTTTTTGGTTATGCCATTTGGACTTACTAATGCACCTTCAACATTTCAATACTTGATGAATTATATTTTAAAACTCTTCCTTAGAAAATTTGTGTTAGTAATTTTTGATGACAAACTGATCTACAAAAAATCTTGGGAAGAGCATGTACACCATGTTGACATACTATTAAAACTATTGGAAGAGAAACAACTTTATGCAGAGCCTTCCAAGTGTGACTTTCGAGTTCAAGAAGTGGAATATTTTGGTCATATTGTATCTCATGAAGATGTAAAAGTGGACCCTAACAAAAGTAAAGCTACAAGGGAATGGCCAATTCCCAAAACCTTAAAGAATATCAGGGGATTCTTAGGATTGACAGGCTATTACCACAAGTTTTTCAAGTCTAATTATGATCACATAGTAGCACCTCTAAAAACATTACTAAAGAAATAAGCATTTTCTTGGACTCAAGAAGCAAGCAAAGCTTTTGAAAATCTTAAGGAGGCCATGTGTACAACTCATGTCCTTGTTAGAATATAGAAGATTGTGCTCGTTTTACCATTGACGATACCCTCATCACCCAACCACTGGCCGAAGCCACCCTCCGAGCATCTTGACCTTGACTGAGAAGAGAATCCTAGTAGCAATCCAATAGCCAAGAGAGGCTAATGCACCAAG
>SNQJ01S0077683.1:37780-54070 GCA_010110895.2 Picea sitchensis | reverse complement strand
AAAAAAACAAAAAAAAAAACACATAGATTTCTCATGGCATTAACTATGGGCTACAAATCCATGTACCCAAACCATGTGCTAAAATTGCATGCTACAACCATTTCTCATAGCACAAACTATGGGCTACAAATCTATGTACCCAAAACCATGTGCTGAACTTGCATGCAAAAACCATGTGTTAAAACCACCCATTATTCATTAGTTGAACAGGTGATTGGCACATTTTTCAACGTTATCCCACTTGGAAAACATATTTTCTAGGGTAGTACTCCAATGGAATCCATCCACCAAGTGAATTTACCTCCAGTGATTGATTTGTTAATGAATTTGCAACATTTTCTTTTGTCTTGCATCTCTTCAAGCTAATTGTGTCACTATCTACCATTTCCTTCACAAAATGGTACTTAACCTCTATATGCTTGCTCCTTGAATGCAGGATTTGTAGCTAAAGCTATAGAACTTTGACTATTAATGAACAATCAATCCTCCTTGCTCGAATCTAGTGTGCTCATATAATCTCTTGAACCATATCACTTCCTTGGAAGCTTGAGTAGAAACTACATATTTTTCCTCAATATTAGATAAGGAAACAATGGGTTTCCTTTTTCTCATCTAGTTTATTTCCCTTCCAAAGGTAAAGACATAAGCACTAGTACATTTTTTGTCATCTACATGCCTTATTCTGCGTCCACATAACCAAGCAAATATGAAACTTTTATTTCATCACCCTTCTTTCCTTCATAACATATCCCAAAATCCATGGTTGCATGTGGGTATCATATGATTCTTTTTACTTGATCCAATGTTTCGTTTCGATATTTTCCATGAACCTACTTACCACTCCTATTGCTTGTGCAATGTTTGGTCTAGGGCATATCATAACATATGCAAGTGATCTTGTTTCCCTAAAATATTGGTTCCTTGTCCTCTCTTCCTCAGCTTTGGTTGTTTTGGGACACATGTCTTTTGACAACCTGACTCCCATTGAAGGAGGACTCCCCATGGATTTATAGTTCATCACCCCAAACTATTGAAGTATCCCATGAATGTACTTATTTTGGCTCAACCAAAGTTTTCTACATGGATGACTCCTTTTCGCTTCAAATCCAATCATTTAATGAACATATCCCGAGTATTTCATGTCAAACTACTTATTCAAATGGCCCTTAGTGCCAATCTTAACAAGCTCTTCATTATCACATAAAAGAAGAATGTCATCTACATATAGCACAAGAATAGTAAAATTGTTTCCTTGATTCTTGATTCATATACAATGGTCAACATCACTCCTAAAGAACTTTTCCAATCACATATATGTGATTTTTTTGATATCATTCCCTTGGAGATTGCTTGAGTCCATATAGGGACTTATTTAGATTCCACACCATAATTTCTTTTCTCTCCACAACAAAACATGTTGGATGCATCATATAAATTTCTTCTTTGATATTTGCATTCATTAACATGGTTTATAGATATTTTTTCTACCTATAAATCCTATGTTGTTTCCAATGCTAGTATAGGCATCCTAATAGAGGCAATATTAGCCACCATTGGGATAAATTTTCTTGGTAATCTAGTCCTTCCACTTGGCAGTATCCTTTAGCTAACCACCAATATTTGTATCTTTCAACACTCCAATCAGCCCTAAATTTCTTCTTAAACACCCATTTACAATCTAATGCCTTTCTTCCATCATGTAGCTCCTCTAAACTTGAAGTACCATTCTTCTCAAGAGATTTCATATCCTCCTCCATGCCTTCATCCAATCACGACTTTCGTTACCATCAAGGGATTGACGAATAGTCTTAGGCTCCTCTTCAACTAAAATTAGACAAAAGTAGAAAAAAATCTCAAAAGAGTAGCCATACATGTTTGGCTTGTTCTTTTCATAAGTCTCCTCCTTGGCTCTTGATTAAATTAATCAATACTGGGATGATTTTCACCCCATTGTCCTAAGATTTTTGGTGCTATTGGTTCTTGCATAAGTTCGTCTTGGCATTGAAATATTTTTGGTTTATTTTCTTTATTCAATTCTTGCAAAGGTATTTTGATCCTAGGCTATCCCTCGGTGCTTACCTTTTCTACCACACCTTCTTGCACATTATCTCCCAAATTCATTGAATATGGCATCATGACTATGTGCAGTCCTATATTGATAAGGAATCCATATCCTATATCCCTTGACTTGATCCATATACCAATGAAAGATATACTTGATAGAATTTGGATCCAATTTATTTATGCTCCCTTTGGAATGTGGATCTATGCTTGACATCCAAACACCCTTAGTTGTTCAACACAAGGCTTTCTCCCACTCCATTCTTGTTCAGAGTTTTGTCCCCTAGGATAGAAGAGGGAGACCTATTCAGTAAATGGTTGTTGCAATTACCTCTACCTAAATTCCCTTATTGATATTTGTATCATTCATCGCTCTCTTTACTTTCTCCAAGGGAGTCTAGTTCAATCTTTCAACAATGCTTAATTTCACTAAGGACTATATGAAGCAGTCTACTGCTTTGTAATGCTTTGCATTTGGTAGAGATGGTCAAATAATTTGGAATACCATTCTCCTACATTATCACTTGTTAGGGATTTTACCTTCTATTTTTTTGTGTCTTTCCACTAGGGCCACATAGTTATTCAAAGTCTCTAATACATTACTCTTCCTCCTCATAAAAATATATCCAATATTTCCTAGAGTGATCATTAATAAAAGTGAAAAAAAAATTGGCACCTCCTAGGGATGCAACCTCCAATGGACCGCATATATTAGAATGAATCAAATCAAGAATCCCTTGTGCCCTAATTTCACTTAAAGAACATTTTACTATTTTATGCTTCCCAAAGACACAATTCTCACAAAATTCTAAAGATTCATTCATACCTTCATCGAAGTCTCTAATAATATATTTGTTGCTTAATGTTTGTAACTCATGCTCACTAATATACCCAATATAGTGATACCAAAGCACAAGAATTGGTGATATTGAAGTTGCTCCCTTGGAATATTTGTTGATTGCCTCCATAGAAGCATCATAACCACTCCTTCTCAGACATGTAGTGACATCCAAGTTATATAATGTATCAATCATTGTGTATGTTGCCAAGATCAAGGTACCACATACAAATTTGCACAATCTTATAATGAAGACCACATCCCCAATTCTTGCACCAAGGATTAGACTCACTGAGATGACAAACATCTAGAGGCTTGGAACATCCCTCACCTTAGGGATAATCCTTGTTTATCCACCCACAAGATTGACCATTATTGATCCAATACCTATAACATCACAACTAAAATTATCGCCCAGGAATGCTTTGCTAAGATCTATTTCCTCATAATCCACATATTATTCTCTATTAAATGTCATATGGAAAGAGGAATATGAGTTCACAAGTCAATCTTATTCCTTAATAACAACATTATAAAGTGGAGTAAATATTTTCATCTTCTTCCTCACCTTTAGAAATCATGATTGTAGACTCTTTTTATTCTTCATTGGAAGTTATGTACACCTTGCATTCATTTTTAGTGCCCCTTTTGATGGCATTTTAGTATTTTCATCTTCTTCCTTCCTCAATTGGCATACCTTCCCCTTGAGTTGGATCTACCACTTCCACTTGATCCCACATATTTATGCTATTTCAAATGACCTATTGAGGACAAGACTTCAACACCATGGGTAAATTCAGCATTCTCTTATATCTTCTTGAAAATTTTGCACTGCATTATCATTGGATTTGTGATGATTTTATTTTGCATAATTATAACTACAATGATATTCTCCCATGAATCCATGAGACTACTTAATAGGATCATGAATCTCTCCTCCTCATTCAATTTACTTCCAATGAATTCAATCCAATTTAAAAGTGAGTTGAAGGTATTAAGATGTTCAACTATCTTATCCCCTTTTTTCATCTTGAGGTTATAATGTTTCCTTCTCAAAATTAGTTTTTTAACTAGGGAATTTTTGTTCTATAGATTTTGTAACTTGTCCCATAAGAATTTTGTTGAAATTGCATCTTGAACATTCAAGGCATAATTTCATGGAAACCCTACCCGTCTTGTCCATTTTATTCTAATAATCTTAAGAGATAGTTTGTGGTATAGTACCATAGATGGTAAGAAAAATATCTCTCTCATCAAGAGATATCTATGTCTTGGTATTCCAATGATTAAAATTATATCCTATGAACTTATCAATTATAGTCCTTGAAAGTGTAGATGCCATATCTTTCACTCCAATTATTTTTTTTTGTCTCAACTACACTCCCCAATCATGGATTTTCTTAGTGGCCAAGTTTCGCCACCAAAAACGATTTCAAAAAGGAGATCAACCAAGGTTTCCTTTTGAAATCCTAGTATGGCCATCTATATTCAACTAATGTATGTGAAGCTCCTTGCATAGTAACAATAGCTCTCAATCTCCCAAATTCCAAGTGCAACAATGTCCAATGGTAGAACTCACTTGGCCAAACCTTAGAATTGGTTGCCATACAACAAGAACTTATCTCAAGTTAAAGCCCAAAATGGATATGATACCAATTTTTATCTTTGATAGATACAAAAAAATATATTATAACCAGAAGACAAAATACTCTTGTATTAAAATATTGATTAAAATAATAAACAACATCAAGTCAATGAGTAGATTAGAGATATAAACCATAGCCTGAGAGACAAGAGATAAGCATATCATTCAACATTCTACATTGATGCGTATAGATAACCACAACAAACTTTATATTACCTAATACAAAAATAATACAATGTATTATGGAGGGAATGGATATTGTGCTCTTCTTAGAGAAATATAAAAATGGTTTCCTATTATGGACTTGAGAAATTGGTGACTCATTTTAGAGAATTTGATCCTAAGAAGGATGTGGGGAAAGTTGAGCTATTAGAGATACAAAGTGAAGTAGGGATGAGTGGGAAAGTCTCTCTTTTCATGGACTTAATGGGTGACCCACTTTGAAAGATCCATCATAGCCTAGCTTATGTAATGTAGTTGTTAAGATTAGGCAATAGAGGGAGATTATGGAACTCAATAGAGGTTGCATCAAAGCCATTGTGTGCGGTATAAACATTTCAAATGAATATGCACTGAAAATATTCAAATTCCAAATATAAAAAGTAGCTTATATTATCTTCCTTTGAGTCTCACCAAGGAACATGTTGTTAGAAAAATAGGTGTGCTCGTTTCACCATAGACAATATAGCAATATTGTCACCCAACCATAGGTCGAAGCCACCCCCGAGCACCTTAACCTTGATAGAGAGAATAATTCTAGAAGCAAACCGTAGAACCAATATCTAATCAAGGTAAGCATACCTCTCTCCAGAGCTAGAGTACCAAGAAAAAAGTCCAAACCATAACCAAGAGAAAGTCCAAGCCAAAACCAAAATTTTCCAGTTGCAGCAGTTGCAGATGCAGCTCCTCTCCAAACTTGCGCACAACTGGTCTTATGCAGTTTCGAGTGAGTGAGTCACAAATGATCTCTAGCGCCCTCTATTTATAATGCTCCATCTTAGTTCTCTGGGATGACTTCTCTTCCTGGGTACTAATAACTCAATATTAATTATTTCATTAAGTCGACTAGTCTTCTAGAGTTATTATCCACGTCTTTAGGGTTTCTCTTGCTTCCTGAAATATTCTAGTTTCGTTAGGGTTACATGTAGAGGTTAATACCTCCTGAAACTATCATAATATCAACACTCCCTCCTAGTTAGGGAGGTATTAAAGGAAATGGTCTTGACCACAAACAAACCATTCAACCGGGAGCATATAGCCACATAGGCTATCCCATGATCAAATCATGAGCACCATCATCACTACTAGTATCATCTGATAGCATCGACTGCATCATCTCTCGAAGCCATACTCCATATGAGTAATCGGGCATGATGTTGAATAAGTTACTCACTCCACAGAGTGATACAAGAATCATTCTTCTAATCTGGACATAGGTCCTAGAAGAATGATTGTTCCAATAGATGCTCGAAGCCACATCATGGGCTACAAGGATTATTCTTCTAATCTAGACATACATCCTAGAAGAATGATTGTCCTAGACCATTTTCCACAAGGAGAATGTATTTCCATCAGTATATTGACTATCCATCTAGTTGGTAATCATCTCCAACACTATTGATAGTCTCCATGGAAAACATAACAATGCCATCCAATAGAACACAACTTGGTCTATTCATAGTAGTATACAACTACTATCCAGTGGTACAAAACCACTCTCAGTAGCACACTAATATTAACCAATAACACAAAGTCACTCTCATTGGATCACATCCACCACAGTATCAAAAAACTATTGTCTAGAGACATACAGTCTCCACAACAATTATATCAGTTAATATCAACCTGCATAAAATGATATCATGATATAAATTGAGTCATCTGGGCCATTCTTCCACTCACATCTGTGAGATATGGAAGAGCATATTCCCTTAGAAGGTAAGACATCAGACATGGGCTATCTATACTATTCTTCCCAAGCATAGAAGAATAATTGTCCCTGATTTCTGAGCCTAGGCCATTCACCTAACTGAGTCATTCCTCTGACACTAATCATAGTGCAACCTGGACGGAATGAGTCTGCCTTAGGGAATGCTTGTCCTTGATTGTTGAACCTAGACCATTCACCTAACTGGGCCATTCCTCCAACACTAATCATAGTTTAACCTAGAGAGAATGAGTCTGCCCTAGGGAAATGACTATCTGGACCATTTCCTAAGGAAATGATTGTCCTACACCAACCTCCAAAACGGGCCATTCTTCAAAACTGCTCACAACTATGAACTTTGAAAGAATGACTTCCCGGTGAGGCAAACCATTCTACTTTGCCACCACTCAGAGTGACTTCCAAGAAGAATGGATGTCCTAGACCATTCCCCCACACTCGCCACAAGGGGAATCATTGTCTATGGTACATCAAAAATATATCGGACCATTTTCATTATGAAAATGAATGCTCAATCTGGATGATTTTCTGAACTGGAAAATGCCTATCCATCAGAAATCATGAACCACTTTCCGAACTGGAAAGGAAATTCCCATATTGGACCATTTTCGGAATTGGAAAAGGATTGTCCATAAATCAATAACATATCAGTGCTCCCTCCCATCCAGGGAGTAATAAATTTCTTTTTCAATAAGGAAGTTGTCTCCATGAGCCCCAACTTGTCTCTTAAGTACGTAAACTTTTCATCTTGGACAGAGGCTTTACCAAAAATATGTGTTACCTACTCATTTGTGGAGATATACTAGAGAATCACTTTTCTCTTCTGGACTTTATCATGAAGAATATAATGCTTGATCTCAATGTACTTTGGTCTATCATGGAACATTGGTTTCTCTGAAAGCTTCACATAGCTCTGATCATTACAATATATCATGGTTGAATTCAACACTTTTGTTTCCTACTAGCTCATGACATCGTGAAAAATATTAAACTGAAACATATCCAAGTAGAACTTGTTTTGTCATATGCACTCCCTATCCTATCTGAATCGATAAATCCATGCAGATGTATATCATAAATCAAACGCCCCATAAGGCAAATATCTGGTCGGGTATTCTCCAAATAAATTAACGATCCAACCAATTTTCAATATAGATATGGGTCTACTAGATTAGAGCCTCCCAGCTTCTGTATGCCATTACTGGATTTTTCCATGGATTAGAAATCCATCATCCCAGACTTCTAAGTAATTATTCTGATATTTTATCTCTGCCATAGAATTTTTTCACCACGCTTCTGCTATATATGAGATACTCTGCATCAAGTTGTTTGAATCCATGCAACGTCTTCTTGTATCTGCATACATGGGTTTGTTTATGGTATAAACTTCTTTCTCAATTTTCTTTATTGGGAAGAACAATCTTTTACATGTAAATTCCAATTCATGGATACTGCAAGAGGTATATATGGTTTACTGGAACAAGTTGTTGTCATAGTCTTCTCCCTCCTTCTGGAAGAACCTCTGAATATCACAATGCTTCCATTTATAAGTCTTTTTCACATTTTCTTACATACATTGTTCTCCATCACAACTTCCATTTATTATGGTTGATTGCTTCCAGTGGGCTCAAACCAAGTCGGTATTCTTATGATTCTCGGTGTAGTAACTGGTTGTTCTAGATTTTCTTTCTTTCTTGGAATTTTCATGTTCGTCCTCATGTTTCTCTTTAGATTTTGGGTTCATGGAGTCTTCTATATATTCCATGCCCTTCCTTCCCGAAGATTCCAACTCATGTCTTTCATCATAGGAACATGAATGTAGATGGACAACCAAGGATACTTAAGACTTCTTTTTGAAGAAAACTTCTTCTAGAGTCAAACTGAACACATGTTGCTACTTCTAATGAAGAACATGGAGATATGCTTCATAGTATTCATGGTTTCTTTAATGGATCACATCATTGAGGATTATCTCCCTCCTAATCCCAAATTCATGCCTGAATGATAAATATGCATGATCTTATTTTGGAATTCTGTAATCAGCTCCCTCCATCTGAGCGATTCCATGCTTTCATTTGCATCCTTCTTGATTTATGTAAAGTGTCACAAGTTTATTATAGTTTCCTCTTGATTACTAAATTATTTCTGATTTGACTCTTTCTGGGTCCCTTCAAGTTTGATTCTTATTTCGTCTTATCTTGCAGTTGTTACTTATATAATATATTCCTTAGGAATTTTCCAACTTATTTCATCTTCTTGTAGTTATCGTAATAGAAATCCTTAACTTGTTATTCTTTCATAGATATTATTTTACTGGCCATCTTTTCTTCTAAGAAATAGATATGCATGATATGTACAGAAACTATGTAAACATGGTATGTACAAGAACTATGTTATTGAAGAATATTGTTACCTTGACTAGAAGAAGAAGTATGTTTCATCCTTCTTGACTTTCTTTGAGGATTCCTTTTCTTCAGAAATTGTTGCTTAGTGTGTTTCCTTCCTTTTCTTTAACTCAGGATAGTGGTTCTTGTAGTAACCATATTTTAGACAGTTGAAGCATTGTATTTTTGACATATCCTTTTCTTGATTTGGTTTCTTCCTTGAACCAAACTTCTTCTTATTCTTGAATTTCTTGAACTTTGTTGTGTATGCTTGATCGTCATATTTCTTTTGGGATTTATAATTTGCATTAATACTTGATTCTTCTTGTGCAAAACAAGTCCAAAGTCCTTCAAATGTGGAATACTCCTTTCTTGTGTTCATGCTTGTGGAAAATGCATCCCATGTCTTGGGAGGGCCATTGATTACTATATTTATTAGTTCGTTTTCTAAAATGATTTCTTCAATAGCTTGTAGTTGATCTCTTAACTAAGACATTCTCACAAAGTATGATGTTATGCTATCATCATCATTCATTTTCATGTCACGGAGCTAATTCTTCACACTCATTACTTTCCCAATGTTTCTTACTAAGAAGAGGTTAGTTAGGGCATCATACATCTTATTAGATGATTCAAGATGATAAATGTAGGGTATCAAGTGGTATTTTATAGAGTCCACTATGATACTCATAGTGTTGATATCATTGTGCTTGAACTTCTCCATAACTGCAACGTTCTGAGGTTCCTTCTCTTTTCCTGCTTCAAATTGTGTCTCCATGATCTTTCCTTTCACGATATCCAACACTTTATTCTTTGCAAGGATGAGGTAAATCCTTGTCTTCCATGCTCTGAAGTTAGAATCCCCTTCTAACATGTTTTCTAACTTCATAGAGTAAGTCATGACTTTTTTGACTTTGACTAAAAACTCAAACTTGACGTCTTGGCTTGCTGAGAGTACCAAGAGGTGCGCAAGGCTAGGGAACACTAGGATATCCAGAAATTAGGTCAGGCTCTTCACTTAAAGTGCCTTAACAAGAGTGTTAGGGTTTTGTTGCTGCAAAAAAAATTCGACTGCAACTGCAACTGTAACTGAGCAAATCCTCCCAATATATCTTCCAGCGGTTAGACTATCCGAATATAGTGTGGGTCCATAACCTGTTAGAAAAATAGGTGTCCTCGTTTCACCATAAATAATATAGAAATATTGTCACCCAACCATAGGCCGAAGCCACCCCCAAGCACCTTAACCTTGACAGAGAGAATAATTCTGGAAGAAAACCGTAGAACCAATAGCCAATCAAGGTAAGTGTTCCTCTCTCCAGAGCTAGAGTACCAAGAAAAAAGTCCAAACCATAACCAAGAGAAATTCCAAGCCACAATCAAGAGGAATTCCAAGCCAAAACCGAAAATTTCCAGTTGTAGGAGTTGCAACTGCAGCTCCTCTCCAAACTTGCGCAGAACTCGTCTTATGCAGTTTCGAGTGAGTGAATAAAAAATGAGATCTAGCACCCTTTATTTCTACTGCTCCATATTAGTTGTCTAGGCTGAATTCTCTTCATAGGTACTAATAACTCAATATTAATTATTTCATTAAGTCAACTAGTCCTCTAGAGTTTTTATCAAAGTCTTTAGGGTTTCTCTTGCTTCTCAGAATATTCTAGTTTCGTCGGGGTTACATGTAGAGGTTAATATCTCCCGCAATTACCATAATATAAACACATGTGTGATACAACTACTTTAGAATAATTATAAGGCACTCACCTCATTGATATGTATGTTCAATGTGGAAAATTAGGGGATCCATGTTAGGTTCTTGATGAAATGATTGATATTAATGAAAATGCAGGGGTGATCTTGTTAAGTACTAGATATTGAATTATTACATTTCTAGTGTTATATTAGTGTTGTCCTTATTGGTTGGCTAGACCCTTCAATTCTAATTATACCCTTTTTCTCCTATATATACCAAAGAGAACTAGTTCTAGACAACATTCAATCTTGTACATTTGTTATCTTTTTAAAGGAGGTTTCCCCCTCAAAGAGGCTTATCATTCATTCTTCTCTCTCATTCTCAAGGCGTGTACTTACTTATCTTCCTCTTTTTGTACTATTTTGGTGTTTTGGTGCATAATAATTGGTTTCAGATCATAGGATCTTTAGGTTTGGCTCCTTCAAACGAGTCATATTACTATCCTCTCTATAATATTATTTCTAGATAGTTTCGTGTGAAATTTTTGGGAGCTTGAGGAGACATAGCAAAGTAATTTTGGTAAAAAAATGTATCTTTTGGTTTGCTATACTTTCAGAGATATAGCCTATGGAAATTAGGGATTTTTTACTAGTCTTGAAATTATTCTCAAAAGAATCATCTTGGAATTTTCACTATAAATTCTTTCTTTGGATGTTTCAAATAATGAAATTCTTAGGTGTCTAAGGAGACATAGTTATGTATTTGTGGTAAATATTGCAAGTTTTGGTTCTCTATCCTTTCATAAATATAGGTTGTGGAAATTATGGTTTTTAAGTAGTCCTGAAACTAGTCTCAAACATGTGTTCTTGGTAAAAATGTCATATTTGAAGCTAGAAAAGTACAAAGTGAGTGTNAATATTGCAAGTTTTGGTTCTCTATCCTTTCATAAATATAGGTTGTGGAAATTATGGTTTTTAAGTAGTCCTGAAACTAGTCTCAAACATGTGTTCTTGGTAAAAATGTCATATTTGAAGCTAGAAAAGTACAAAGTGAGTGTCGCTATTTCCATTTAAAAGAAGATAGATCATAGTATTTCAAGTCAAAATTTCAGGAGTAGATCAAAAAAATTAGACACGTGGTAGATTGTACAAGTTATCTCTCTTGAAAGGGACAAAAACAAAAAAAATTGGGAGAGTTACCATAACTTTCTCTTGGCACATTGGAATTTGATCAAACCTATGGAATTGCAGAGAATATGTGTCAAGATACTAAATATCAAAATTTCATACTTAGAGGGGTTATACAACTATCAAAATTGGAGAACTGATTTAATGAATTGAGTGATAGGTCAATGGAAAATGATGATTTGATAAACACACAATACAACAAATGAAACAAAAGATGGATTAAAATATGGAAAAGATGGAACAAAATATGGATCAAAATAAGGAATAGATGGAACAAAATATGGAACAATTACAAAATTCCATGGTAGTCGTGCTCTTACATACCCTAGATGAGAGGTTCCCTAAAGGTGATATTGGGACACAACGAAATCATGAAAATAAGGATAACAAAATTGTTGAACCCTAGTCACATATGGGGAATATTTTAAAAAATGTGGAGAACATGAAGATTGAGTCTTAGAATAATGACTACTCATCACTCGAAGATCGACAACATTGAGGGTTCAACTCAGCACTAAGGAACTACTTAATTCCCAAGATTGATATGAGGAAATTTGATGGTAGAGATCCTATAACATGGATATTCCATATGGAGCAATTCTTTGATCTACACCAAGAGACAATTTTAAAAAAGGTAACTCTTGCATCCTTGTATTTAGAACTTGATAAAAAAAATTGGTACCAATGGCTTTCTGAACAAAAAAATGATTCTATTATCTCTTGGTCCCTTTTTACAAATCAATTGATATCACATATGGGGATATTAAGAGCGACACATTATTTAGTCAATTGATTATAGGGCACATTAAACAATTCCAAAAACTAAGTCTAAGGGTAAATAACATTCCATGGGATAATTTTTTAGATCTCTTCATGGGCACTTTAAAGAAGAGAATTAAACATGAGGTGTATCTCTTTGAACATAAATCCCTCGAATATACTTTCATTATGGAAAGGAAAGTTGAAAGTAAAAATATGGCTACTAGAAGGGTGGCCACTAACAACTATAAAGAGTGTCATGTTCCCTCTCCTTGCCTCACTCAACCTACAATTTTGACACTTTGACAAATGGATGAAAGAATATCAAAGGGACTATGTTTCAAATGTGACAACAAGTATAATAAGGGGCATAAATGTGATGATAGGAAGTTATTCTACAAGATTGTGAAGAGGAAGTAGATCAAGAATTGGAACCATTGCAAGATCTAGAACTAGAAGAGACTACTCCAACCATATATTTTCATGCATTGGATGGCATCAGTACTCCACAAACCATCAATATAGAAGGATATATAAAAAATAAAAAAAGGTAACAATGTTGATTTATTCTGGTAGTACCCATAACTTCATCAATTACAAATTAGCAAAACTTCTCAATTGATTTATATATCTTGCACCTGAGTTTCAAGTAATGATTGCGGATGGAGGTACCATAAATTGTTTAGGGAAATTCCATAGCATTAAGTTCACTATGGGGGAGTCTTTATTGGATTAATCCCATTATTTCAATCCAAATGGGTGGTGTAATGTTGTATTAAGGGTCCAATTGTTATAATCATTGGGAACAATGACTCGTATTTTTTAGGAAATTTTCATGAGATTTTCCTTGGAAGGAAAGGAAATTGAATTCATAGGTATCCAAGGTAAACGCTCTAAAGTAATAATCTCTAACAACATGACAAAATTGCTAAAAAAGGAACACCATGTTGTAATTTCATAATTGTGCTCACTAGATGTTCAAACATCTAAACCTTCTATTCCCACGGATCTCCAAAAACTTGTCAAAAAACATTCCAAAGTATTTGGAGAGATGCATAAGGGTCTTCCACATGCTCAATATCATGATCATGTTATTCATTTTCAACCGGGAAGTGCACTACTTAATATTAGGCCTTACAAGTACTCATATGCACAAAAGAGTGAGATTCAATGTATGGATCAAGAAATGTTAGAGGTTGGCATCATTCAACCTAGCCAAAGTGATTTCTCTTCACCAGTGATGATGGTTCACAAAAATGAAGGTTCATGGCATATGTATCTAGATTATAGAGAACTCAAACAAATGACCATTAAATATAATTTCCCTATTTCTGTCATTAATAAATTATTAGATGAATTGCAAGAAAAAAATTTCTTTACTAATTTGCATCTTCGTTCTAGATATCATAAAATTAGAATGAGGTAGGAAGACATCCCCAAAACAACCTTTAGAACACATGAATCCTATTATGAGTTTTCAAACATTTCAAAGCTTGATGAATTCTGTTTCCAAACCCTCCCTCAAAAAAATGTGTTAGTATTTTTTGATGATATAGTAATTTACAATAAATCTTGGGAAGATCATGTACAACATCTTGACATGGTCTTGAAACTATTAGAAGAGCAACACTTATATTTGAAAACTTCCAAGTATGCCTTTGGCTTCAAGAAGGGGAATATTTGGGCCATATGGTATCTCGTGAAGGTGTCAAAGTGGACCCTAACAAAATTAAATCTATGATGGAATGGCCAATTCCCAAAACCTTGAAGAATCTTAGATTATTCTTAAGATTAACGGGATATTAACACTAATTTGTCAAGAAGGTTAAATAGTAGTACCTGTAACAACATTATTAAAGGAGGCATTTTCTTGGCCTCAAGAAGCAACTAAATTTTTTGAAACACTTAAGGAATCTATGTGTACAACTCATGTCCTAGCCATGACTATCTTCACAAAAACCTTTATTGTGGAGTGTGATGCCTTAGGGAATGGAATTGGTGCAATTTTAATGCAAGAATGAAGGCTCGTTACCTTTGAAAGAAACCAACTTAAAGGAAAGAGTTTACTCAAACCCATTTATGAAAAGGAAATGTTGGCCATAATACATGTAGTTAAGAAATGGTGCCCTTACCTAATAGGAAGGCACTTCAAGGTAAAAAAAAATCTTGATAGTTTGAAGTACTTCTTGGAACACCGATTATCTTCAAAGTAGAAACAAAAATGAGTTACAAAGACGCTAGGTTATGACTTTGAAATCATTCACAAAAAAAGAAAATAGAATGTTGTGGAAGATGAACTTTCAAGGAAAGAAGAAGATATTGATGGATTACTATGTGGTATTTCCATTATGCAATTTTATTTGATAGAAGAAGCAAGGATATAATGGAAGAAATATTAGAAGGTATGAAAGATCATTCAACAACTACAAGAGGACTGAAGTGCATTATATAAATTTGTGTGGAAGAATTATTCATCGTGGTATAAGGATCACCTATATTTATGTAAGAATTCCCAACTCAAACAGAAGGTCCTTTTGGAATTGCACACTTCTCCTATAGGAGGACATTCATGGATCTTGAAAACTTACCATAGGAGAAAGAAGGTTTTTTTCTAGCAAGGTCTTAAAATTGATTTTCAAATGTTTGTGGTTGAATGTGTGGTTTTCCAAAAGAATAAGGGAGATACAATCAAGACCCCAAGTCTTCTGCAACCATTAGTCATGCCAAGTCAATGTTGGGAAGAGGTTTCAATGGATTTTATTACAAGTCTACCCAAGTTGGAAGGAACTAATGTCAACATGGTATTGGTGGATTGACTCACAAAGCATGCCCATTTTTTTCTCTTTCTCGTCGTTTTAAAGAAAGTTCAGTAACCCCAACATTCATGGAAATAGTTTAGAAGCTACATGGAATCCCCAAGATTATTGTAAGTGATAGAGATCCAATTTTCACTAGTATTTTTTGGATTGAATTATTTTCTTGTTTGGGTACTCAATTGGCTCACAACTCCTCTTACCATCCTCAATCGAATGGGAAAACTGAGATTGTGAACACATGTCTAGAAAGGTATCTTCATTGCTTTGCATATGATAAATGAACACCATGGGTCATGTGGTTTCCCTTAGCAGAATGGTGGTACAACACATCCTTCCATAGTTTGTAAAAAATGTCCCCATTTATGGCACTATATGGCTATCATCCTTCATTCATCACATCACCCTTGAGAGGGAAAGTGAAGGTTCAAGCAATTGAGGACCACATAGAGCACCAATAATAGGTTCTCCAACTATTAAAGGACAACTTGGCTCTAATGCAAAATAGGATGAAAAAAGAAGCATATCAACATCACAGTGAAATGGAAATTGAAGTGGCGGATTAGGTATTTACAAGGCTACAACCATACAAACAAATGTCCCTCAAGCAACAAAAGAAGAACAACAAATTAGCACCAAGTACTATGGTCCCTATAAGGTGTTGCAAAGGATTGGAAGTATGGCTTAGAAATTCGAGTTTCATCCATATTCACATGTACATCTAGTCTTCCATGTATCTTGCTTAAATAAGGTAATTGGTGACAAGATCCCAGTTTATACTAGTTTACCAAAGATTAATGAAGATGGGGAAATCATATTATAACTAGAAATTGTGAATCCCTAGACAAAGCCCCATGTAAAGCCCTAGATAGTAAGTTATATTTCTATTATTATATTAGTGTTTTGAGATATACCCTTTAATTGTAATTTTACTCTCTCTCTCTCTCTCTCTCTCTCTCTCTCTCTCT
>SNQJ01S0077683.1:0-23517 GCA_010110895.2 Picea sitchensis | reverse complement strand
AAATCAATTGAGAAGTTTTGCTAATTTGTAATTGATGAAGTTATGGGTACTACCAGAATAAATCAACATTGTTACCTTTTTATTTTTGATATATCCTTCTATATTGATGGTTTGTGGAGTATTGATGCCATCCAATGCATGAAAATATATGGTTGGAGTAGTCTCTTCTAGTTCTATATCTTGCGATGGTTCCAATTCTTGATCTACTTCCTCTTCACAATCTTGTAGAATAACTTCCTATCATCACATTTATGCCCCTTATTATACTTGTTGTCACAATTGAAACATAGTCCCTTTGATCTTCTTTCATCCATTTGTCAAAGTGTCAAAATTGTAGGTTGAGTGAGGTAATGAGAGGGAACATGACACTCTTTATAGTTGTTAGTGGCCACCCTTCTAGTAGCCATATTTTTACTTTCAACTTTCCTTTCCACAATGAAAGCATATTCGAGGGATTTAGGTTCAAAGAGATACACCTCATGTTTAATTCTCTTCTTTAAAGTGCCCATGAAGATATCTAAAAAATTATCCTATGGAATGTTATTTACCCTTAGACTTAGTTTTTGGAATTGTTTAATGTGCTCTATAATCAATTGACTAAATAATGTGTCGCTCTTAATATCCCCATATGTGATATCAATTGATTTGTAAAAAGGGACCAAGAGATAATAGAATCATTTTTTTGTTCAGAAAGCCATTGGTACCAAAAAAATTTATCAAGTTCTAAATACAAGGATGCAAGAGTTACCTTTTGTAAAATTGTCTCTTGGTGTAGATCAAAGAATTGCTCCATAAGGAATATCCATGTTATAGGATCTTTACCATCAAAATTCCTCATATCAATCTTGGGAATTAAGTAGTTCCTTAGTGTTGAGTTGAACCCTCAATGTTGTCGATCTTCAAGTGATGAGTAATCATTATTCTAAGACTCAATCTTCATGTTCTCCACATTTTTTAAAATATTCCCCATATGTGACTAGGGTTCAACAATTTTGTTATCCTTATTTTCACGATTTCGTTGTGTCCCAATATCACCTTTAGGGAACCTCTCATCTAGGGTATGTAAGAGCACGACTACCATGGAATTTTGTAATTGTTCCATATTTTGTTCCGTCTATTCCTTATTTTGATCCATATTTTGTTCCATCTTTTCCATATTTTAATCCATCTTTTGTTTCATTTGTTGTATTGTGTGTTTATCAAATCATCATTTTCCATTGACCTATCACTCAATTCATTAGATCAGTTCTCCAATTTCTATAGTTGTATAACCCCTCTAAGTATGAAATTTTGATATGTAGTATCTTGACACATATTCTCTGCAAGTCCATAGGTTTGATCAAATTCCAATGTGCCAAGAGAAAGTTATGGTAACTCTCCCAAAATTTTTTGTTTTTGTCCCTTTCAAGAGAGATAACTTGTACAATCTACCACGCGTCTAATTTTTTTGATCTACTCCTGAAATTTTGACTTGAAATACTATGCTCTATCTTCTTTTAAATGGAAATAGCAACACTCACTTTGTACTTTTCTAGCTTCAAATATGACATTTTTACCAAGAACACATGTTTGAGACTAGTTTCAGGACTACTTAAAAACCATAATTTCCACAACCTATATTTATGAAAGGATAGAGAACCAAAACTTGCAATATTTACCACAAATACATAACTATGTCTCCTTAGACACCTAAGAATTTCATTATTTGAAACATCCAAAGAAAGAATTTATAGTGAAAATTCCAAGATGATTCTTTTGAGAATAATTTCAAGACTAGTAAAAAATCCCTAATTTCCATAGGCTATATCTCTGAAAGTATAGCAAACCAAAAGATACATTTTTTTACCAAAATTACTTTGCTATGTCTCCTCAAGCTCCCAAAAATTTCACACGAAACTATCTAGAAATAATATTATAGAGAGGATAGTAATATGACTCGTTTGAAGGAGCCAAACCTAAAGATCCTATGATCTGAAACCAATTATTATGCACCAAAACACCAAAATAGTACAAAAAGAGGAAGATAAGTAAGTACACGCCTTGAGAATGAGAGAGAAGAATGAATGATAAGCCTCTTTGAGGGGGAAACCTCCTTTAAAAAGATAACAAATGTACAAGATTGAATGTTGTCTAGAACTAGTTCTCTTTGGTATATATAGGAGAAAAAGGGTATAATTAGAATTGAAGGGTCTAGCCAACCAATAAGGACAACACTAATATAACACTAGAAATGTAATAATTCAATATCTAGTACTTAACAAGATCACCCCTGCATTTTCATTAATATCAATCATTTCATCAAGAACCTAACATGGATCCCCTAATTTTCCACATTGAACATACATATCAATGAGGTGAGTGCCTTATAATTATTCTAAAGTAGTTGTATCACACATGTGTTTATATTATGGTAATTGCGGGAGATATTAACCTCTACATGTAACCCCGACGAAACTAGAATATTCTGAGAAGCAAGAGAAACCCTAAAGACTTTGATAAAAACTCTAGAGGACTAGTTGACTTAATGAAATAATTAATATTGAGTTATTAGTACCTATGAAGAGAATTCAGCCTAGACAACTAATATGGAGCAGTAGAAATAAAGGGTGCTAGATCTCATTTTTTATTCACTCACTCGAAACTGCATAAGACGAGTTCTGCGCAAGTTTGGAGAGGAGCTGCAGTTGCAACTCCTACAACTGGAAATTTTCGGTTTTGGCTTGGAATTCCTCTTGATTGTGGCTTGGAATTTCTCTTGGTTATGGTTTGGACTTTTTTCTTGGTACTCTAGCTCTGGAGAGAGGAACACTTACCTTGATTGGCTATTGGTTCTACGGTTTTCTTCCAGAATTATTCTCTCTGTCAAGGTTAAGGTGCTTGGGGGTGGCTTCGGCCTATGGTTGGGTGACAATATTTCTATATTATTTATGGTGAAACGAGGACACCTATTTTTCTAACAGGTTATGGACCCACACTATATTCGGATAGTCTAACCGCTGGAAGATATATTGGGAGGATTTGCTCAGTTACAGTTGCAGTTGCAGTCGAATTTTTTTTGCAGCAACAAAACCCTAACACTCTTGTTAAGGCACTTTAAGTGAAGAGCCTGACCTAATTTCTGGATATCCTAGTGTTCCCTAGCCTTGCGCACCTCTTGGTACTCTCAGCAAGCCAAGACGTCAAGTTTGAGTTTTTAGTCAAAGTCAAAAAAGTCATGACTTACTCTATGAAGTTAGAAAACATGTTAGAAGGGGATTCTAACTTCAGAGCATGGAAGACAAGGATTTACCTCATCCTTGCAAAGAATAAAGTGTTGGATATCGTGAAAGGAAAGATCATGGAGACACAATTTGAAGCAGGAAAAGAGAAGGAACCTCAGAACGTTGCAGTTATGGAGAAGTTCAAGCACAATGATATCAACACTATGAGTATCATAGTGGACTCTATAAAATACCACTTGATACCCTACATTTATCATCTTGAATCATCTAATAAGATGTATGATGCCCTAACTAACCTCTTCTTAGTAAGAAACATTGGGAAAGTAATGAGTGTGAAGAATTAGCTCCGTGACATGAAAATGAATGATGATGATAGCATAACATCATACTTTGTGAGAATGTCTTAGTTAAGAGATCAACTACAAGCTATTGAAGAAATCATTTTAGAAAACGAACTAATAAATATAGTAATCAATGGCCCTCCCAAGACATGGGATGCATTTTCCACAAGCATGAACACAAGAAAGGAGTATTCCACATTTGAAGGACTTTGGACTTGTTTTGCACAAGAAGAATCAAGTATTAATGCAAATTATAAATCCCAAAAGAAATATGACGATCAAGCATACACAACAAAGTTCAAGAAATTCAAGAATAAGAAGAAGTTTGGTTCAAGGAAGAAACCAAATCAAGAAAAGGATATGTCAAAAATACAATGCTTCAACTGTCTAAAATATGGTTACTACAAGAACCACTATCCTGAGTTAAAGAAAAGGAAGGAAACACACTAAGCAACAATTTCTGAAGAAAAGGAATCCTCAAAGAAAGTCAAGAAGGATGAAACATACTTCTTCTTCTAGTCAAGGTAACAATATTCTTCAATAACATAGTTCTTGTACATACCATGTTTACATAGTTTCTGTACATATCATGCATATCTATTTCTTAGAAGAAAAGATGGCCAGTAAAATAATATCTATGAAAGAATAACAAGTTAAGGATTTCTATTACGATAACTACAAGAAGATGAAATAAGTTGGAAAATTCCTAAGGAATATATTATATAAGTAACAACTGCAAGATAAGACGAAATAAGAATCAAACTTGAAGGGACCCAGAAAGAGTCAAATCAGAAATAATTTAGTAATCAAGAGGAAACTATAATAAACTTGTGACACTTTACATAAATCAAGAAGGATGCAAATGAAAGCATGGAATCGCTCAGATGGAGGGAGCTGATTACAGAATTCCAAAATAAGATCATGCATATTTATCATTCAGGCATGAATTTGGGATTAGGAGGGAGATAATCCTCAATGATGTGATCCATTAAAGAAACCATGAATACTATGAAGCATATCTCCATGTTCTTCATTAGAAGTAGCAACATGTGTTCAGTTTGACTCTAGAAGAAGTTTTCTTCAAAAAGAAGTCTTAAGTATCCTTGGTTGTCCATCTACATTCATGTTCCTATGATGAAAGACATGAGTTGGAATCTTCGGGAAGGAAGGGCATGGAATATATAGAAGACTCCATGAACCCAAAATCTAAAGAGAAACATGAGGACGAACATGAAAATTCCAAGAAAGAAAGAAAATCTAGAACAACCAGTTACTACACCGAGAATCATAAGAATACCGACTTGGTTTGAGCCCACTGGAAGCAATCAACCATAATAAATGGAAGTTGTGATGGAGAACAATGTATGTAAGAAAATGTGAAAAAGACTTATAAATGGAAGCATTGTGATATTCAGAGGTTCTTCCAGAAGGAGGGAGAAGACTATGACAACAACTTGTTCCAGTAAACCATATATACCTCTTGCAGTATCCATGAATTGGAATTTACATGTAAAAGATTGTTCTTCCCAATAAAGAAAATTGAGAAAGAAGTTTATACCATAAACAAACCCATGTATGCAGATACAAGAAGACGTTGCATGGATTCAAACAACTTGATGCAGAGTATCTCATATATAGCAGAAGCGTGGTGAAAAAATTCTATGGCAGAGATAAAATATCAGAATAATTACTTAGAAGTCTGGGATGATGGATTTCTAATCCATGGAAAAATCCAGTAATGGCATACAGAAGCTGGGAGGCTCTAATCTAGTAGACCCATATCTATATTGAAAATTGGTTGGATCGTTAATTTATTTGGAGAATACCCGACCAGATATTTGCCTTATGGGGCGTTTGATTTATGATATACATCTGCATGGATTTATCGATTCAGATAGGATAGGGAGTGCATATGACAAAACAAGTTCTACTTGGATATGTTTCAGTTTAATATTTTTCACGATGTCATGAGCTAGTAGGAAACAAAAGTGTTGAATTCAACCATGATATATTGTAATGATCAGAGCTATGTGAAGCTTTCAGAGAAACCAATGTTCCATGATAGACCAAAGTACATTGAGATCAAGCATTATATTCTTCATGATAAAGTCCAGAAGAGAAAAGTGATTCTCTAGTATATCTCCACAAATGAGTAGGTAACACATATTTTTGGTAAAGCCTCTGTCCAAGATGAAAAGTTTACGTACTTAAGAGACAAGTTGGGGCTCATGGAGACAACTTCCTTATTGAAAAAGAAATTTATTACTCCCTGGATGGGAGGGAGCACTGATATGTTATTGATTTATGGACAATCCTTTTCCAATTCCGAAAATGGTCCAATATGGGAATTTCCTTTCCAGTTCGGAAAGTGGTTCATGATTTCTGATGGATAGGCATTTTCCAGTTCAGAAAATCATCCAGATTGAGCATTCATTTTCATAATGAAAATGGTCCGATATATTTTTGATGTACCATAGACAATGATTCCCCTTGTGGCGAGTGTGGGGGAATGGTCTAGGACATCCATTCTTCTTGGAAGTCACTCTGAGTGGTGGCAAAGTAGAATGGTTTGCCTCACCGGGAAGTCATTCTTTCAAAGTTCATAGTTGTGAGCAGTTTTGAAGAATGGCCCGTTTTGGAGGTTGGTGTAGGACAATCATTTCCTTAGGAAATGGTCCAGATAGTCATTTCCCTAGGGCAGACTCATTCTCTCTAGGTTAAACTATGATTAGTGTTGGAGGAATGGCCCAGTTAGGTGAATGGTCTAGGTTCAACAATCAAGGACAAGCATTCCCTAAGGCAGACTCATTCCGTCCAGGTTGCACTATGATTAGTGTCAGAGGAATGACTCAGTTAGGTGAATGGCCTAGGCTCAGAAATCAGGGACAATTATTCTTCTATGCTTGGGAAGAATAGTATAGATAGCCCATGTCTGATGTCTTACCTTCTAAGGGAATATGCTCTTCCATATCTCACAGATGTGAGTGGAAGAATGGCCCAGATGACTCAATTTATATCATGATATCATTTTATGCAGGTTGATATTAACTGATATAATTGTTGTGGAGACTGTATGTCTCTAGACAATAGTTTTTTGATACTGTGGTGGATGTGATCCAATGAGAGTGACTTTGTGTTATTGGTTAATATTAGTGTGCTACTGAGAGTGGTTTTGTACCACTGGATAGTAGTTGTATACTACTATGAATAGACCAAGTTGTGTTCTATTGGATGGCATTGTTATGTTTTCCATGGAGACTATCAATAGTGTTGGAGATGATTACCAACTAGATGGATAGTCAATATACTGATGGAAATACATTCTCCTTGTGGAAAATGGTCTAGGACAATCATTCTTCTAGGATGTATGTCTAGATTAGAAGAATAATCCTTGTAGCCCATGATGTGGCTTCGAGCATCTATTGGAACAATCATTCTTCTAGGACCTATGTCCAGATTAGAAGAATGATTCTTGTATCACTCTGTGGAGTGAGTAACTTATTCAACATCATGCCCGATTACTCATATGGAGTATGGCTTCGAGAGATGATGCAGTCGATGCTATCAGATGATACTAGTAGTGATGATGGTGCTCATGATTTGATCATGGGATAGCCTATGTGGCTATATGCTCCCGGTTGAATGGTTTGTTTGTGGTCAAGACCATTTCCTTTAATACCTCCCTAACTAGGAGGGAGTGTTGATATTATGATAGTTTCAGGAGGTATTAACCTCTACATGTAACCCTAACGAAACTAGAATATTTCAGGAAGCAAGAGAAACCCTAAAGACGTGGATAATAACTCTAGAAGACTAGTCGACTTAATGAAATAATTAATATTGAGTTATTAGTACCCAGGAAGAGAAGTCATCCCAGAGAACTAAGATGGAGCATTATAAATAGAGGGCGCTAGAGATCATTTGTGACTCACTCACTCGAAACTGCATAAGACCAGTTGTGCGCAAGTTTGGAGAGGAGCTGCATCTGCAACTGCTGCAACTGGAAAATTTTGGTTTTGGCTTGGACTTTCTCTTGGTTATGGTTTGGACTTTTTTCTTGGTACTCTAGCTCTGGAGAGAGGTATGCTTACCTTGATTAGATATTGGTTCTACGGTTTGCTTCTAGAATTATTCTCTCTATCAAGGTTAAGGTGCTCGGGGGTGGCTTCGACCTATGGTTGGGTGACAATATTGCTATATTGTCTATGGTGAAACGAGCACACCTATTTTTCTAACAACATGTTCCTTGGTGAGACTCAAAGGAAGATAATATAAGCTACTTTTTATATTTGGAATTTGAATATTTTCAGTGCATATTCATTTGAAATGTTTATACCGCACACAATGGCTTTGATGCAACCTCTATTGAGTTCCATAATCTCCCTCTATTGCCTAATCTTAACAACTACATTACATAAGCTAGGCTATGATGGATCTTTCAAAGTGGGTCACCCATTAAGTCCATGAAAAGAGAGACTTTCCCACTCATCCCTACTTCACTTTGTATCTCTAATAGCTCAACTTTCCCCACATCCTTCTTAGGATCAAATTCTCTAAAATGAGTCACCAATTTCTCAAGTCCATAATAGGAAACCATTTTTATATTTCTCTAAGAAGAGCACAATATCCATTCCCTCCATAATACATTGTATTATTTTTGTATTAGGTAATATAAAGTTTGTTGTGGTTATCTATACGCATCAATGTAGAATGTTGAATGATATGCTTATCTCTTGTCTCTCAGGCTATGGTTTATATCTCTAATCTACTCATTGACTTGATGTTGTTTATTATTTTAATCAATATTTTAATACAAGAGTATTTTGTCTTCTGGTTATAATATATTTTTTTGTATCTATCAAAGATAAAAATTGGTATCATATCCATTTTGGGCTTTAACTTGAGATAAGTTCTTGTTGTATGGCAACCAATTCTAAGGTTTGGCCAAGTGAGTTCTACCATTGGACATTGTTGCACTTGGAATTTGGGAGATTGAGAGCTATTGTTACTATGCAAGGAGCTTCACATACATTAGTTGAATATAGATGGCCATACTAGGATTTCAAAAGGAAACCTTGGTTGATCTCCTTTTTGAAATCGTTTTTGGTGGCGAAACTTGGCCACTAAGAAAATCCATGATTGGGGAGTGTAGTTGAGACAAAAAAAAATAATTGGAGTGAAAGATATGGCATCTACACTTTCAAGGACTATAATTGATAAGTTCATAGGATATAATTTTAATCATTGGAATACCAAGACATAGATATCTCTTGATGAGAGAGATATTTTTCTTACCATCTATGGTACTATACCACAAACTATCTCTTAAGATTATTAGAATAAAATGGACAAGACGGGTAGGGTTTCCATGAAATTATGCCTTGAATGTTCAAGATGCAATTTCAACAAAATTCTTATGGGACAAGTTACAAAATCTATAGAACAAAAATTCCCTAGTTAAAAAACTAATTTTGAGAAGGAAACATTATAACCTCAAGATGAAAAAAGGGGATAAGATAGTTGAACATCTTAATACCTTCAACTCACTTTTAAATTGGATTGAATTCATTGGAAGTAAATTGAATGAGGAGGAGAGATTCATGATCCTATTAAGTAGTCTCATGGATTCATGGGAGAATATCATTGTAGTTATAATTATGCAAAATAAAATCATCACAAATCCAATGATAATGCAGTGCAAAATTTTCAAGAAGATATAAGAGAATGCTGAATTTACCCATGGTGTTGAAGTCTTGTCCTCAATAGGTCATTTGAAATAGCATAAATATGTGGGATCAAGTGGAAGTGGTAGATCCAACTCAAGGGGAAGGTATGCCAATTGAGGAAGGAAGAAGATGAAAATACTAAAATGCCATCAAAAGGGGCACTAAAAATGAATGCAAGGTGTACATAACTTCCAATGAAGAATAAAAAGAGTCTACAATCATGATTTCTAAAGGTGAGGAAGAAGATGAAAATATTTACTCCACTTTATAATGTTGTTATTAAGGAATAAGATTGACTTGTGAACTCATATTCCACTTTCCATATGACATTTAGTAGAGAATAATATGTGGATTATGAGGAAATAGATCTTAGCAAAGCATTCTTGGGTGATAATTTTAGTTGTGATGTTATAGGTATTGGATCAATAATGGTCAATCTTGTGGGTGGATAAACAAGGATTATCCCTAAGGTGAGGGATGTTCCAAGCCTCTAGATGTTGATCATCTCAATGAGTCTAATAATTGATGCAAGAATTGGGGATGTAGTCTTCATTATAAGATTGTGCAAATTTGTATGTGGTACCTTGATCTTAGCAACATACACAATGATTGATACATTATATAACTTGGATGTCACTACATGTCTGAGAAGAAGTGGTTATGACGCTTCTATGGAAGTGATCAACAAATGTGCATGATGCCCATTTCATTTTAAGCATTAATTTACTTTCATAACAAATCCTTGATGTGGAGATGTAATTTCACGGTATATATTTGTGCCTTCAGCAACATGTCCGACAATTTAGATTTATCTAGAATTATTAACTACGGTAAAATGAGATAAATGCATAGATTTGACAAATACCTGGTACTAACGCTAATTTATGCTTCATTGCTGCGTCTGCTCCTGCTGGTACACGGATCAATCACACTTACAAACAGCCAATTAGCCCCGAACTCTGTCCTCCCTGCCCAGCTGGAAGGCTACCTAGCTCTAGGATATCACCGGATATCCGGCCCTCCGTCTTAAAACCTTGACAGCTTCAGTTGCCTCCCTTGATTAAAAGCCGCAGATCGGAACCTGCTGTTCCTTTCTGCAATGAGCCAGCGGCCACAAAAGGAAATACCCTTGAGGCTCCGGTGATCTGATGTCTGAGGAAAATTGCTACTCCACGGTGGAATGCGTGATGTGAGACTCTCTACTCACCCACAGAATACAGCAGGTTCATCGAAAAAGCGAGTCAGGGCCCTTTTGCTCACCCGGCCGCGGTGGTTCTGACCGATATCTGTCTGGCAGGAATCTCTACGCCCAGAGCCAAATCTGATTGAGGTCCCACGAGGCTCTTTGGCCCATAGCATCCATCCTATGAGAGATAGTTCTACATCCCCCTCTTTCCCGTCACTTATTCCTCCCTGCCGCCTCAAGCGGTAGCTCACCACCACCAACCCCCTCCGCAGCGTCCTCAGAGCTGCGTCCCCAATAGATTTGCCTGGGTTATGGGCTCTCTTTTCCTGCATCACGCCAACCATGCATACGTAACTTTCTGTTATTATCTCCATTCTTGGTACATCTTTTTAGAATTTGGTTTATTAGATCGGCCAGATCGCGATGCAATCAATGTTATTTTTATTAACTGTAATTCTTCCCTTATTAAATCTTGCTTAATAATCTTTAACCATTTATCGGTTTAGAATTACATACACCTACCCTTCAAGAAACCTCGTCCCAAAGTTAGGGCTATCCGGATAGTACGAGGGGAAAAGGCAGAGTTCATACATTCGGCAAAGGAAGCCCGATATTATCGATGAAGTAAAGTCAAGCCGGTTCAGCACATACCTGGGTACATGTCTGAGGAATGCATGTATGGCTAGTTATTACAAATCTCATGCATGTACTAATAATCAAAGCTATCATTCTTTATTATTGTATGCAACATTCAATCCGGTCCCGGCAAGGCTTCAGTCTTTTATAAAAGACAACAATCATTTTTTTGTGTGAGAAATCCTTTTATTGCAATTATCGGTTCAGTAATTTGTTTAAGCAGCTGTGTTTTGATTTCATAAAGAATATTCATGCCTTACACATTTTCTTGATCAAATTCCACCCACGGGGCCAGGATCCCCATATGTCACCAACTTCTCCTACTCATCCCTTCCTTCCTAACCTACTTAGTCTCACATCCTATCCGTCCTCCTACTAGACTATCTTGGGCGCCAACTATATTGACCTAACTCCCAAATAGAACCGGCGTGGAAGTGTGTCGTTATCTCGACCGAGCTTCCCTAGCGGGCAACTGATAGTCCTCATCACCCGTCTTGGGGGGCGTGAACCCTTGCCGTCCTCGGAACCAGTTCGAGGAGGATACCGCGATTAGGAAACACCTCCGCCCCTCTAGCGATTACTAGGGTGTACCCTATAATGGAGGATACGCGGTGGGAAAAGCCTCCACCCTCCCTAACGGAACCGAAATTGACACCCTACAATGGAACACACAAAGGGGCACCGTGTTGCTTTGAAGGTTTATCGTCGTTGTCGGTTTTGGTTAGTGTTAGTACCAAAATCATGGCATAATCATGCACTAGTCCATATCATAGAAATGCATCCAAATCAATATGAATTTCCCTCATATTGTTTGTACCATAGTGTTTCTCGGTAGTGGTCCACACTTATCCACTTTCATCATCATTATCTCTTGGCTATTTCATATCCCATAGCTTTTCACCAGTTGAATGCACGCAACACAGAATATATTTCTATGCATTATTATCATATAATTGCATACTTTCGTCATTTCAATTTGGGTATCCAACATCATTCTAATGGTATTTAAACGTTCAACAATTTCTCTTTCTCAACATGTCGCATCATATACATCATCATCAATAGCATTTAATCATTCATAAAATTTTCATTCACATAATGGAATTAGCATTACATGCATCATCATTAATAACATTTTAAACACATTTAATTCTGCATTTCTTAAGTTTAAAGTTTAAATTATACCCACTTAATGGTTTCATGACTAGGAAATAAGTATACTTAGGCCTCGAGGTAATCGGCCAGTCTCACGTCAAAAGGTAGTAATTACCTACACTGCATCTTGGCCCGGTTCTCGAGGTGGTCAAAATAGTAATGGATAGTCTAGCCCGTAGTGTCTCGGCGTCCTCCCAAATAGCAGATCCTGGACTATGCTTGTCCTGCTGGACCTTGGCAGTCTACCGATGGTTTCTAATTTTATGGGACTCTCTGATTCCAGTAATAAATGTGATTCGTAGTGAGGTTTCCAACGTCCGATACGCGAGATTTCTTTCCAATTTAGTTTATGTGATTCATGACTACATCTTGACGTAAAGCGGATACATGAAATACATTATGAGTTTTATGCAGAGTAGGGGTGGCGATCACGGGGCTGATAGGCTGATGGTTTGATTCTTGGACCCTAAATGGCCCTATAAGCCGAGGTGACAACTTTATCCCTTCACGGGCAGTATAGTACTCTTAGCTGGCGGTCTGAGATAAAGAAACTTGGTCCCCACCTCATAAAGAATTTGTCGGTCCACGTATTGCTTCGGCATAACTTTTATCCTATCACAGTATTACTTCCTTTAGTCTACTTGCTGATCGCAGATCCACATTTCTTCCATTTCACGAATCGGTTAAGCCCAAAACTGTTACTTGGTATTCTAAGCTATCCCAACTCAATGGTGTTACGCGACCTTCCATACAAAGCTTACATTATGGAGGCATTAGATGGAATATGGTATTTAGTGTAGGCAAACTCCACTAAAGGTAGGTACTTCTCCCTTTAGGTTTGATTATCCATTCGTACATCCTAAGCATGTCTTCCATGACTTGATTTACTCTTCGGTTTACCCATGTTCGGGATGTGATGCTTAAGTTCAAAGCCCGGAGTCCCCAATCTTGTTGTAAGCTTGTCAAAATCTAGAGTGAATCTAGAGTCCCTACTCTGAAATAATCTTCTTAGGTATCACATGCAAACTGGATAATACCAAGCTCATAAATACTAGAACTGCCATGAGTAACATCATGTGTGTCTCTAAGCTGGAATGAATAGGCACTCTTAGTTGTATCCACTATCACGGGAATGGCATTGTGTCTATGAGATGTGAGTGGCAGCCCCACAACAAAATCCGGTGGTCTTCCCATTTGGATGTAGGGACATCATGTGGTTGTAGGAGGCTATTTGGGTGATGGTGCTTTCGTGGCCGCTTATTGACACTCCAAGGCATCTAAGCGGCCAGAAATGGACTACATCGCCTTCATGCACGCTTGAAGAGTTTCCCTCATCTCTGCGTACATCTTCTTCACGCACGGATGCGCACAATAAAGTGATTTATGGGCTTCCCTTGATGGGGCCGAATATCCCCATTCTCGAGGATGTACATCCTTCCTCGATATCTCAACAATCCATTTGTTTCTAGATTATATCCTTCATGCTTTGGGTCTAACTGCCTCCCAGTTTGGAGGTTTGAAGTAACCCTTAGATACCAACTTTCTCGGTAAACATTATCAGCTTTTGTTCCCTTAGATCGACCTTTAAGGTTACCAAAGAGAAGATATTTGTAGTCTCCTACTCAAGACATCCGTGACCACATTCTCTTTTCCTTTCTTATAAATGATAATGCAAAGAAATGTGCTGCATCATAAGCTCACTCCATCGCCTTTTCCCGACATTCATATCTCTTTGGGTGAAGAGATGTTTTAAAATTTGATTGTCTGTTTTGAGTTCAAAATTTAGCCCCACAAGATAGTGCCCCCAAATTTTCAGAGCTAGCATTACAGTACCCGACTCTAAATCATGAGTCGTATAGCTCCTCATTAATGTATTTTCTTGGCGCGCCAGGCTATCCATCCTCCATCTTGCGTAACCGCATTTTATTGCTTGTTGGGGCGTAAATGGGGACCATGAGTACTTTTCCATGCTCGGCGCTTTCGTAGAGCGCTAGTTAGTAACCTCTGCAAGCTCAATGAAATGCAATATCCACATTCTTCCTATCCATTCATGCTTGATACATGCGTTGGTGGTGATGGATTTCGCTATTTTTTGAGAATCCTTCCACAAATCTCCGGTAGTAACTTGCTAGCCCCATGAAACTTCTTATCTGATGAGCATTTTTCGGCACTGGTTGTTCCATAATGGATTTTACCTTTTATGGGTCCACAAATATTTCTTCATCATAAATGATATGAACTAGATAGTGATTTTATTTCTGGAAGAAGGAACAGTTTGACGACTTTCCATACAATTTGTTCTTATAGGAAAATGACATTTATTAAGCAAGTGTTCACCGTGTTCTCTTTCATTCACGGAATGGTGCCGAAGACCGTAAATGCTGAAGAGCTTTGTACAATCGATCTAAATTGCTTAGAATCGTCGTTCATGGGGCTCATGAACCTTCCTTTGATCGTTAGTCAATCCACGAAGGCACTCGCAACAGAGCTGTAATGTCTAAACTGAGTTCGAAAGGCGGTTTTGGGATATCACCTTTGTAATCAATGGCAGTGATACCCAGTTACCGTCGATCTTTAGAATACGGCACGCTCCTTTCATCGATCAAAGGGTCATCTAGTTAAGTGGCATTGGGTACCTGATAGCTGATGTAGCTTGGTTCAAGTTCCTATAGTCTATACATAGTCGTGGGGATCCATCCTTCTTCCTTACAAAAGTCACCGGTCTTAAGGGTGAGACAAACAGGCCTTACAACCTAAGTCTAATGCTCAGCCATTTGCATTTGCAATTCACAAAGTTACGGCACTGTCATGCAATCTGAGTCTTAGATATTGGTTCTGCACCAGGTTTTGACTCAATGGTAAAATCAAGCTCCCTCTCGAGAAGTAACCCTGATAGCTTCGACTAGAAAACATCACGGAAATTCGGCAATCGCGATGCCCGATCCAATGAGGGTCCTTCCTTTCATTCACTGCTTCCACTTTCGCCAAATTTCGACACCTTGTCTCAGGCAGCCAGCTTGACCAGCCATGGATTGATATAAAGTGTAATGACACTTTTCTCATTACACCTTGGATCTCTATTGGTTTTCCTTCATCGATGACACATAGCACCTTCTTTGCAAAACAATATACCAAAATTTCGATGGTTTGCTAACCAATCCATTCGGTAGTTAAGTCCTTATTCCCAAGGCGGTGACATATACCTTCCAACGGTAGTGCACACTCCTAGGTCTACTATACAATTATCGGCCTTTCACGGTCCTACAACATTTCTTTCAAGAAGCCATCTAGAGCTTGCTTAAAGTCGCCGTGCTCATAAGGAAGTTTGCTTACATTACATCTTTTCTAATCACGAGGATGGTGAGAATGAGAGCATCGCATCACGAGGAATCAAGAGCAAAATCTTAGCGATGCTTGCGGTAAACACGGACAACTCCACTGCGGTGGATTGATGTTGACTGGCGGTTATCAACGACTGCGTAAATCTTGATAGGTATACTTGCTTTCCCCATGGGTGCCTTTCATGCATTGTAGCCTGGAAACCACGAAAGTTTGACACTGCGGTAGATCCCACTTGACGTGGCCAGGGGTCCCCACACCCCAGCGAGTGACACGGGTGGAGCAGAGTGCATTACTAATCCTTGAAATAAGAGTTCCTTCCCCTGGAACCCTCTGCCTCTACTAGTTGCTCCACAGGATGAGTAGAGTGGACGCAATACGCGCCGTTGGTGATAGGCAAGAGATCTTTTAAGGCGCCGTGCAACCCTGCTGTTTATCGTAGCTACGCGTCCTGCATTGCTATAAGGTGGTGGCCTTGGGCCCTCCACAGAAATATCCTCCGGAGTCTTTCCCTCACGAATCCGAGGCGATGTGGAAATGTCGATCTTGTACCCCTGTTAGGTTCATGTGTTCTTCCGCATAGCGCACATTTTCCACTTCTTCTTTTACTGAAGACGGTTTCCACATTAGCACCATATCTCTTATCTTTGGTTTCAATCCATAAACAAAGCACTCTTCTTATGCGTTGGTGGGTGTCAAATATGAAACGTATTTAGCCAGTTCCATAAACCTGATCTTCGTATTCTTCCCGCAGTTACATTTCCTTGTATTAAGGCGTAAATGCCCTACTTATTATTTATTCCCTCGTGAGTATCTTTGGTAGATACTTCCTTGAACCTTTCCTCGAAAGAGTTCCCAAGACCGTGTCGGGGTAAGGTTCGAGTTGTCTTTCTAGTTACCCCACCGGTTCAAAGCACTATCTCTTAACTAGAAAAATTGCGATCTTTGCTGCGCTGCAGATTGGATGCATAGTCCGCTAAGAGGAAAAACGCACGTCCTTTAACCACCATGCTTAACGCGTTCTTGGTAGCGACCCACGACAAACTCTGGGAGTTTGATTTTCTACAATTCTGGTGTGATGTCTTCAGGTGGAAGTCCTCCCCACAGAACTCCTTGATGTTTACGGATTGCGTTCAGGATGGTGAGATTTGTTCCCCTTCATTCCCTCTTGGTTGCCCCTTTAGAGTCTCGTTAATGGCTTCTAACGAGCATAGTATGAGATCTAGTTCAAGCGATGGTGGTACTAGTGTTGGTGGTCAGCCAGTGGCGTTGGTGAGTCAGGTAGGTTGATGGCACTTTCGTGTAGCTCCTACAGAACCTTGAGTCCCCAGCCATTTAGTGGCTTGGCTGCGTACCCAAAGTTATCGAGGGGTGAGTTCGGAATTTCAAATTGGTGCTACTCAGGCACCAGAAACAAAAGGTTAAGGCATAAGTTTTCTTTACTTGTCATCAAGCAGGGCGTTACTCCATCGGGGGAATTGGCTCAGTTTTAGGTTAGGATTAAGCATCTAAGCTTGGTCAACATCAAACTTTAAGGTAGGCTAAACTTACACTTTAATAACATAGTTGAATTAAAAATTATTATTTACGTGCTCCAATCCATTTTAATCTTTATACTAACTCATTCCTATATATATATGTATATATATATATATAATTATTTATACTGATAATTTAATCTATTTTATAATGTTTCTATTGATTTGCAAATAAAATGAAACAACTAAGCGAGCACTCGAGGATTAGACGCGCATAGGCTCCGCGATATAAATCTGCAGCCTCTGCCTCTGGTGACTTATCCCCTTGACCCTATGTCCGGAGTTGGGTTGAGATTTTTTGATGGGTCGCCACGCCATGATGCAGATTTGGGTAGAAACCAAATTTCGCTGAACATTTGCGGCTACCTTGGTTTATGTAGTATGCTCCACCAAGGCCGTTAGTCTTAGTCACCTTCTCCGGGATTTGGCGTTTTGCAGCGTCAGCGCTATGGAGTCCTCGAAAGGTTCTCAATTTCCGTTCATGCCCTACGATGCGGAATGCGCCTTTTCCTTGCGTATTAGCCCTTTCGGTTGCACCGAGATCCATATGCCCTATGCCTATATTACCATGAATTATATTTCCGCCCGAGATTTTAGGCGTTTTCAACACCACAGTACCTCGAATTAGGAATTAAGTCACAGAATGGAACAAGTCTTAATTTAAACATTCATGGAAATTTGGATTTATTTAATGAGGTTTAAAGAGTTATATTGAAGTTAGAGTTTTGCAGGAGTTTGTGATTCCTAAATGTATGGACTCCTTGTCCACAGAGCTTCGTGATATCCCCAGATACGCATGATGCAATGCCACTGTCCTATGGCCCGGCCCTACTACCGGGCCCCCTTGTCCCTTGGCTCCTTCCGGAATCGTGTTTCGCTGATTACGCCAAGATATAAAACTCTACGCTCTTGGGACCTCGATATCCGATTCCGATGGTGCAGTGGGCTCCTCAGATTAGCATCGTGAAATCACGATTTCCAACACAAAAATTCCAATGTATGCAAAAACCGAAATCCGTACGGCTTTCAAATCCGCGACCTGCACGTCCCTCCCAATTGAAACTGACTCAGCCCATGGGAAATCGTGAATCGATTTCATTATGTATGGCGGTTTCGACTCACAGAAAACTCCGATATAATGAACCAGAGCTCCTTGGGATCCTCTAACACCGTCCACGAGATAGACGGCTTTCGGATCTCATGGAAATGTCAGCGGATCGCGATTTCTGTTCTCCGATTATTGCCTGAAAACTCAAATTATCCCGTCTGAGGCTTTCGCGATCCACGACACTATCCGGTTTGATGGAAACGGATCGTCAGGGATTTTCAACCGGAAGTATTTCCGTCCTCTTGTCCGCGACGTGCGTTTTTAATTCACCAATGGCGATGCGTGATCAACGCCGCGATATCCTCATCACTGATGGGCCGATCCGGATCCATCGGAAATCAGCGTATTACAATTTCAAGCATGCAGTCTCCTATCCTCGAAACCTCGATTTCCGTTAGAATGACGTCGATGGTTCGATGGAGCATACATCCACCGGATGGGCCGGTTGTGATTATTAATGGGATTTTCTCCTGCTGGCCTTTAGGCCTTCTCGAGATAGCCGGACGCAATGCTCCGGAAGTCGGGTGTCTTCGGAGTTAGTGGTCAGCGAAACCAAAACCTTTGATTCTGGTGCTTGTCTTTTCAGAACCCGGGTCTGCGATGCGTTGATTATGGTGTGACACCTATCCACCCGCTGGCCTAGTGGTCCCTACTACCTTACCGTCAACGCGGGATATCAGGTCGCGATTGATGTAGCAGTTTCATGTCTTTGAGAACCAGATCCTCAGATCTGGAGTTCCTCGGGATCTTGACCCGCGTCCCTGCTTTGTTTGGGCCAGTTTGTGATTCTATCGGAAAATTGTGAATCGTGATTTCTAAGCACAAGGGTTCTACACTCCGGAAATCCGCGATGGTAAAATCCCAATGCCTCCCAAAACGCCGACAAGTGTCCTGCCGAGATCAACAACCAGGATCCCTTCTCGAGATTTCGAGGCAGCCAGTTCACCGGTCTCGACTTCCCAAAACTCGTTCAGTTTTCCGATGACTCTCCATTACTGCGCTAGGGCACTTGGCCAGATGCAACTTTTCCTAGATCTAGCGGTATGGGATTTACGCGAATAAAGCGTGGAATCACATTCTTCCATGTAATAGACAGTTCCCTTCTGGGATAATGATCAATTGCATGAAACTCCATCTGGGTGTACAAATTTCTTTCTTGGCACGGTTGAATTTTTTATGGGTCTATAGTTCTTTGAAATTTTTACATTATTACAATCGTCGAGGCTAACGGTGCTTCGGTTTGTGGTCGAAATCTTCGTTTTAGCCGACGTTTTGTGGTTTGAATTATTATTGTTTGGTGTTTGCTCCGTCGTTAAGGGTGGGCTTTATAGTTGTCAATAACTTGGATACCATCTTTTGTATCATGTATTAGTCACATTTAGTCCATTGAACGTGTATCTCTTACACGTTAAGCATGGCTAGAGTGCCTCGGTTTGGTAGCGAATTTGGTTTGAACCCCTAAAGAGCTCATTTTCATATGTGATGCCCATATCATTTTAAGCATTGATTTAATTTCATAGCAAATCAGCGCCCGATGCGGAGATAACAATTTCACAGCATATATTTATTTCTCAACAACAATTTCGGTAATTTAGATTTATCCCAGGGTAATAAATTTCTGGTAAAAAATGAGATAAATGCATAACTTTACAAAAATACACGAATCTTGCGATGCTAATTGCAGCCGGCCTTCTTTTGCGCCTCCACGCTCCTAGCTGGTACCGGATCAATCCACATACAGGCAAGCAATTAACTTCCCAAAGGCTAATGTCCTCCTACCTTCTAGGAAACTACCTGGCTCGGGATATCTATGGATATCACGGCCCTCCCGTGCCCAAAACCTTCAGCAACCGGTGCCTCCCTTGATCAAAGCCACAATCCAGAACACTCTATTCCTTGCTTACATTGGAAGTAGCGCCACAAAATCACCACGGGCTCCGCGGCCAATGTTGGTAGTGTCACGAGGAAGAGTGCTACTCCACGGTGAATCACGAGTGGTCGCGGAACCTCTCTACTCACCCACAAAATTACAGTTCGCCATAAAACCTGAGTCGAGGCCCTCTGCTCACCCGATATGATCAGTTCCGCGATAGGAAATATCACGGTCTGCCGAATCTCTGCTTCCGGTAAAATCACCGGTGGTCTGAGCTCCACTGACCCGGAAATTACATCCTACTTAGAGATGGACTACACATCCCCCTATTCCCATCTCTTATTCCTCCCTGTCGCCTCACGTATTAACTCTACCACCAACCCCCTCCTCGCGTCCTCCGACCTGCGTCCCTCAATAAATTTTATTGCCCGGGATTTATGGGCTCCCGCACCCCGCATACGCAACCCTGTGCATACTTAACTCTGTTGTTATCTCCATTCTTAGTGTCTTTCGTTGGTTTATCCAAATCATTGAATCTATCTCCATTCTTACTGACTGTCTTTTAAATTGGTTTATCAAATCATTGAATGCAGTCTGCAATCAATGTTATTTTATTAACTGTAATTCTTCCTTAATTAAATCTTGCTTAATAATCTTTAATCATTTATCAGTTTAGGGGCGTTACATATTCCAAGGGAGCAACTTCAATATCACCAATTCTTGTGCTTTGGTATCACTATATTGTGTATATTAGTGAGCATGAGTTACAAACATTAAGCAACAAAGATATTATTAGAGACTTCGATGAAGTATGAATGAATCTTTAGAATTTTGTGAGAATTGTGTCTTTGGGGAGCATAAAATAGTAAAATTTTCTTTAAGTGAAATTAGGGCACAATGGATTCTTGATTTGATTCATTCTAATATATGCGGTCCATTGGAGGTTGCATCCCTAGGAGGTGCCAATTTTTTTTTCACTTTTATTGATGATCACTCTAGGAAGTATTGGATATATTTTTATGAGGAGGAAGAGTAATGTATTAGAGACTTTGAATAACTATGTGGCCCTAGTGGAAAGACACAAAAAAAATAGAAGGTAAAATCCCTAACAATTGATAATGTAGGAGAATGGTATTCCAAATTATTTGACCATCTCTACCCAATGCAAAGCATTACAAAGTAGTAGACTGCTTCATATAGTCCTTAGTGAAATTAAGCATTGTTGAAAGATTGAACTAGACTCTCTTGGAGAAAGTAAAGAGAGCGATGAATGATACAAATATCAATAAGGGAATTTAGGTAGAGGTAATTGCAACAACCATTTACTAAATAGGTCTCCCTCTTCTATCCTAGGGGACAAAACTCTGAACAAGAATGGAGTAGGAGAAAGCCTTGTGTTGGACAACTAAGGGTGTTTGGATGTCAAGCATAGATCCACATTCCAAAGGGAGCATAAATAAATTGGATCCAAATTATATCAAGTATATCTTTCATTGGTATATGGATTGAGTCAAGGGATATAGGATATGGATTCCTTATCAATATAGGACTACACATAGTCATGATGCCATATTCAATGAATTTGGGAGATAATGTGCAAGAAGGTGTGGTAGAAAAGGTAAGCATCGAGGGATAGCCTGGGATCAAAATACCTTTGCAAGAATTGAATAAGGAAAATAAACCAAAAATATTTCAATGCCAAGACGAACTTATGCAAGAACCAATAGCACCAAAAATCTTAGGACAATGGGGTGAAAATCATCCCAGTATTGATTAATTTAATCAAGAGCTAAGGAGGAGACTTATGAAAAGAACAAGCCAGACATGTATGGCTACTCTTTTGAGATTTTTTTCTACTTTTGTCTAATTTTAGTTGAAGAGGAGCCTAAGACTATTCGTCAATCCCTTGATGGTAACGAAAGTCGTGATTGGATGAAGGCATGGAGGAGGATATGAAAGCTCTTGAGAAGAATGGTACTTCAAGTTTAGAGGAGCTACATGATGGAAGAAAGGCATTAGATTGTAAATGGGTGTTTAAGAAGAAATTTAGGGCTGATTGGAGTGTTGAAAGATACAAATATTGGTGGTTAGCTAAAGGATACTCCCAAGTGGAAGGACTAGATTACCAAGAAAATTTATCCCAATGGTGGCTAATATTGCCTCTATTAGGATGCCTATACTAGCATTGGAAACAACATAGGATTTATAGGTAGAACAAATATATATAAACCATGTTAATGAATTGAAATATCAAAGAAGAAATGTATATGATGCATCCAACATGTTTTGTTGTGGAGAGAAAAGAAATTATGGTGTGGAATCTAAAGAAGTCTCTATATGGACTCAAGCAATCTCCAAGGGAATGATATCAAAAAAATCAAATATATGTGATTGGAAAAGTTCTTTAGGAGTGATGTTGACCATTGTATATGAATCAAGAATCAAGGAAACAATTTTACTATTCTTGTGCTATATGTAGATGACATTCTTCTTTTATGTGATAACGAAGAGCTTGTTAAGATTGGCACTAAGGGCCATTTGAATAAGGAGTTTGACATGAAAGACTCAGGATATGTTCATTAAATGATTGGATTTGAAGCGAAAAGGAGTCATCCATGTAGAAAACTTTGGTTGAGCCAAAATAAGTACATTCATGGGATAATTCAATAGTTTGGGGTGATGAACTATAAATCTATGGGGAGTCCCCCTTCAATGGGAGTCAGGTTGTCAAAAGACATGTGTCCCAAAACAACCAAAGCCGATGAAGAGAGGACAAGGAACCAATATTTTAGGGAAGCAAGATCACTTGCATATGTTATGATATGCCCTAGACCAAACATTGCACAAACAATAGGAGTGGTAAGTAGGTTCATGGAAAATATCGAAACGAAACGTTGGATCAAGTAAAAAGAATCACATGATACCCACATGCAACCATGGATTTTGGGATATGTTATGAAGGAAAGAAGGGTGCTGAAATAAAAGTTTCATATTTTCATGGTTATGTGGACGCAGAATAAGGCATGTAGATGACAAAAATTATACTAGTGCCTATATCTTTACCTTTGGAAGGGCAATAAACTAGATGAGAAAAAGGAAACCCATTGTTTCCTTATCTAATATTGAGGAAAAATATGTAGTTTCTACTCAAGCTTCCAAGGAAGTGATATGGTTCAAGAGATTATATGAGCACACTATATTCGAGCAAGGAGGATTGATTGTTCATTAATAGCCAAAGTTCTATAGCTTTAGCTACAAATCCTGCATTCAAGGAGCAAGCATATAGAGGTTAAGTGTTAAGCCCTAATATTGGCTCATTACCACTTAATTGGGGCATATTAGATTAGTAATGTTATTTTATTTATGTCGGCTTTAGGCCATTAGTTGTAATTTA
>SNQJ01S0077682.1:51346-65830 GCA_010110895.2 Picea sitchensis | reverse complement strand
TCCAAGCCAAATCCAACTTAGCCAATCCCAAAAGCTCCAAGCTAACTTTCTCCATGAGAGCTCCTCTCCTTTTATAAGTTGAAGAGGAAAAGGTGAGGAGGTTAGGATGATCCCACTAAATCATGAAAGCGAGTAATATCCAAACCATTTGCATGCCACCTCACCATGGAAGTTTCTCCTTCTAGAAGATTCGAGAAAACGCTCATTTTTCCCATGTGTAAGAATTCTCGCACCCTGCCTATAGAGAAACCTGCGAACCTCTCACAACCCAGATATGGTGCAACCTGTGAGAATTAGTCATTCTCACATCCTGCCTATATAGCAACTGCAAACTTCCCTTTTTATAGGGTTTTTACACAGGAAAATGCAACTTCTTTTCTCAGGAAAAGTTATTATCCCTTCTCTCTTCAAGAACTCAGGCCACTAACCCCTCTGAAGGCAACAGATAGGTTTACATCATTAATAGTCATAGGGATGACGAAACTAATGTGTAACAGGTGGTCACTGGTTTATGTTTCTTTAATAATTAATATATCAAAATATCTCTCTGAGTCAATAACGGACTGAAAAGCTTCTAGTTTGGTTTCCAAGTTTTACCTATGTATAGTTGGGTATTGGAAGTTAACTTTTAACCAGTTCTTCATATCGCTCACAGCCTCTTCACTTTATCCTCCCATAGGTAGGTTGCTTTAGAGTGGATTCCCAAGAGGAGGAGATGAGGTCCTCAAAGTTGTCTTGATTGACCATACCAGGTTAAATCTGAAAATGATAGGGCTAAAAACCATTGGTGAGGATACATATAAAATGACATGCCTATGATAAGATGCGAAGTCAAACTTAAATAAAGAGTCATGGGATTTTCTGACAAACATATCATGGTCTGTGTGAATAACATACGTACAGAACATTAACACCAGGATTGATTGGTCCATATCAATGTGAAGCAACATGAACTTTTTAGTTTTCAGGCAGTTTGCAGAAAGATCATGATAAGAAACTGTCGTGGGAGAAAAAAAAAAAATTCATGTGCGGGTGGAAGTTGATTGGTTGACTGAGAGTAGAGAAATCATGATGTGGTTAGGTAGAAAATTGTCACATGGAGAGTGAATGAGAAATAACAAAGGGAGTTTAATTTTTTTAGAATTTTGGTGGTTGGGCAGATTGCCTAACAACACGTGTATAAGGAATAATTCTAGTAGTAATTTCCAGGTGGGAGATAAGATAAGATAATTTTATTAATTTTCAACAAATGATCATCGAAGTAAGTAAATGGAATTGTAAAAGGAAGCTGAAGTGCGAAAAATCTAAACAAACAGTTGCAAAAAAAAAAAACACAGAAACATCAATCATTATATAGTGATTTTCTAGAGAAAGCCTTTTCAGAAAAAATACCCCACTCTAAAGCAAGGTCAATGTATTATTCAGCAACTTTCAAATGTTTCAATACACTTTTAGAGTCTATGTTCTTTTAATGAGGAGTAATCAACAACACATAGGCTCTGGATAAATTTTAGCAGCATAATGGTGCTTTCCATAACCTTATACAATACCTCCAACCCAAACAACAACACAAAACACTAAAAAAAGAATCATGGGATCTTCTGGGAAACATATTTTGGTCTGTGTGAACATTGACACCAGCATTGCTCCGTCCTATAGTAATGTGGAGGAAGCAAAAGTGCATAATACGCTTCTTACTCTAATCAATGAAAAAAGAATGTACAGAAATTTAAACAAACGGTGACAGAAACCAAATAACACTGAAACATGCAACCATTACACAGTGATTTCTTGGGGAAAACTCTTTCTGGAAAGAAACCACACACTCCAAAGCAAGGTCAGTGGATTTAGTGCACAACCTCAAATTCCATTATGAACATTCCAATTTTCTGCCCATTATGGCCGAGTGCTGTAATTTGTGCTTTGATACCACTTTGTGGTGTGCTCAACATCATCTGTAGTCATGTCGAGGGGATGGTGTACTTAAGGAACACAAATTACACCACTGACACAGAACAAAATCAATGCAATCGGTGAGAATTAATTCAACTATGAATGCATAAAATGAAATTCAATGCCTATGAAATGCATTGCCCATTATATTTACATAGATATACAAACAAATTAACAATCCTTCAATGCATTCCAGAATGTTTCATAATCATATTAATCTTGTCCAATTAGTCATTTCCATCAAATAACTCGTAACATAAATAGAATTATGGGAACCCAAGATTTCCAGGATTTGTTATTATGGGAACCCAGGATTTTCAGTGGTGAGCAATGACTTCTCTTTTACTCAGTGTTCACCTACGACCATGGTCATGGTTTTCACATGTTTATGGAAGTAATTCTCAAAAGGCATGCCCTGGTAGAAAGGTCAGGAAGCATGAGAACAAAATGAACCTACAAAACAATAAATGCACCCCCCTGGCCCCCTATGAAGAGACCACGGGCCTTCACAAGAAGTCCACACATCCTTCTCTTGGACAACTATTTCTCCAGGTTTGTGAATAATTTATGGTCATTCGTCCTAAAAAAATTGAATAACAAGAGCCAACATCAATGGAAATATGAAAACTTGAAGCAAGTACGGAAGGAAAGATAATCTAGTTGGATAGTAAGTTTCTTGACACCCAAGCCTGCCCGCACCAAGACATTGATGTGAGAATGAAATAACTTTGTGCTAATGAAAGAAAAGGTACAGATTGCATCTTCTATCCTTCATACAATAAAATTCAACTAGATAATATTGCTTGTAGAATTGCTTCCCCTCAACTATTCCTGTGGCTACCTTAATATTTGAGGGCTTACCTCCTTTTTACCAAGTTTAGTAAAGAAATGGTCAAGTAACGAACGCTTGGCCTCCCGTACTTGAAAATGAACAACAGATTTTGGAATAGCATTCCTCAGATAGCCACATACCATGTTCACATATGTCAATACATTGTTTCCTGATTATGCACATATATTAGCATCAAATGTTTACTTTTGGACTTTAATTATGCAAATTTTCAAAAAAAAAAGTGATAAAGAGAACTCTTTTCATGACATAACTAAAATCATGGCAAAAACTTTGATAATGAATGATGTATAATAAACATTGGCATAAGCATAGCTTACCAATTCTGTGAAGGTAAGTCTCATTATATCGATCAAATACTAATTGTGATGGATTTCCGCCCTTCTCTAGATCTTGAGGAAGTTTACGGAAAAAATCAACAGTTAAGTAGCTGCATTCCATGTCCACAAGTTTCAATGCTGATTTATGGCTCTCATCTCATAATTTTTCAAGGGAATCAATGGCTGCATTTCCAACCTCAATGTGGAGAGATGGGTATTGCTTGAGTTCCTGATCATGATGCCACCAACAATACTGGGCATTATTTATTTTTCTAAATTTGGGAATGAAGATAATCAAAATAAAGAATTATGACATAAACTCTCCCTAACATCATGGTACTGGAAAAGTGAGAAAACAATGTAGCTTTGTTATCTTACATTTAGGAATGAAGAACATAAAAAAACAAAAATATGATAAAGAATAATCTCCCAAATACAATGCTACTGAAAAAACACAATCTAGCTTTAGTGTAAGAAATGACATATCGTTGTCTCACTCACTGCTTTATGAGAAAGATCCTTGAGTACATAATGTATCTGCAATCACAAAACAGGTTAATCTCTGCAAATAATTACCTTTCTCATCATCCCACTGTTGCTTGAAAAAAAAGGAAATTAATCACAAAACAAGTTATTATATCAATAATTACCTTTCTCATCATCCCACTCTTGCTTGAAAAAAAAAAAAAATTAAGAGAGAGAGAGAGCTTGAAAAAAAAAAGATATTAAGAGAGAGAGAGAGAGTCTATTCAGAGATAGGATTTGGCTCACAATGCTCCAAACAAGCAAACGAATGACAATATCTAATGAAATTAGTAGAAAACAGCTGATTTGAATTTATGTTTCTAATTTTTGCATTACATCTATTAATGCACTGAAGTTTTTATCCCAAGAATAGTTGATTGATATATACATAATGCTGCAAGATCAACGTGCTCCACAGCGACTTGAGAAACAATTTAGGACATCTATAAAATCAAGGGTCCTATTGATCATGAAAATAAAGTCAGAAGATGCACCACTCTTGAGGCTATTCTTATCATGTTTTGTAACCTCCTCTTCCTCATCATGCATGAAGGAGAGCAGGGCATACTAGTTATATAGGGAAGAAGAGAAATCAGTGTGATTTGCAGCAGAGATTACCATGTTGTAGTTGTCCTTTTTAGTGTGTTTTAGAGTTAGAGCATGAAGTTTTGATTTTGTGTGGGCAAGCTGCATGTTACATCAGTTATTGTTGTAGATCATTCAGTCTTATTAGAGGGATTCTAGTATGCTCTTCTAAATTTTCAGATTGTTTTTATGTAGATCTAAACTTTAGTTTTCCACCAGTTTGACCTAACTTTGTGATATGCAGCATCTACATGCTTGAAATTTCCTTATGGTGCTTTATTTCAGAAGATCCATTGTTTCGATAGGTCTTAACTAATATTCAATTGTTAACTTTTAGGAATTGACTCCATGAGTGCATATCTGCTTACCATGTCATGAAAATTTAACAATGTTAGATTAATTACTTCTAACTTCACTTAAAAGTTAATATACCCCCTTCTTATAAGAGATACCTTAATCTCAAAAGGTGCCTTTATTTAACTCATTTTACTTACAACCTTTTACTTCTTTCAGATTGGTCACAACCTGTACATATGACCGATGCAACAATTTGATGCGTGCCACGCAAATGGATGCCTTGAATCTTCCACAACAGAACTTAATAATTTTATCGTTTGATGTTGATGAGATTGAACGGTTTCGACTATGAGATGTAGAAAATTGTTAAACACATATACCCACACAAGAAAATAGTATTGTGTCTTACATTCCATAAATTTTAGCCATGCGACTTGCATTTTTATTCCTTCACAATGACTTCGCCACAATTTTATTATTATTATTTTACTATGCACTCAATAATCTGATTTTTAATGAACCCATTTTTTTAAATGGTTAACTGCAGAAGGGTTATGTAGGGTTTCAATGCAGATTGAGAAATATTTACCTTCAATATGGTGAAATTCTCATGTTCTCAGGCCTTCAACTGTAATGGCAATATAAATCCAATTCCCTAAGGACATGACCCATAGAACAACGCCAAGATTAATGTTATTAGTAGGATCAATTTTTCTATGTTTTCCTTTTGATTTTTTCATGATTGTAGATGTAGGGGAAACTATGGCCCATTCATAGGTAACAATGATTGTCCTTCACTTGACTTACAGTGACAATTTCTTCTACTTATTTTGTCTGTAGATGACAGTTCTTAATAAAAAAAATAATTCCCATTTAATTGTTTCCTTCAAAATTTTGCAGTGGAGTGTATAATGATAGTATTTGATAAACAAATTGGCCACAACCCACATTTCTTGTGAGTTATACACTCACAAGCATGAACAGGAATACACATTAGAATGAGAAAGAGGAGATTCATTCATTTTCATTAGATGATGCAATGTCTCATTGCATAGTAGGAGAAGCGGGGTACGTTACGTAACTCCGAAATACTTAACTACTAACCACTAAATTAATTACTATATTAAATGTATTTTATTATGTCACTTTATTAGCAAGACTTTATTACATGTCTAAGTTCCAAATATGACCATTCTCTCTAACATTTCTCTCACAAGAAGAAAAAATCTGGCCTCAAGCCAGGATTAGATTAGATCCATTACCAATGTTACAAACAAGTTGGTTCATTAACTAAAAACCTAAAAATATCCAATGTAAATAGGATAGAATTCAGAAATCCGTAAAGGATAAATTTATTTGATAATATGTTGATTGATGATTGACAATACAATGGCATGTGATGTTAATAAACATCGAATAGTACATGCTTAGAAATACAAGATGCATGACCTTTTGATATAATAATTATTATTATTTATTAATATTTATTATTATTAGGTAGCATATAAGTGAGGCATCTAATGTTGTCTTATGTATATTATAGAATTAATTCGATGTTACTTTTATTGATGATTTCACCCAACAATAGAGCCCTATGTTAGACCTATAAAATGTCTAAACTCAAGAAAATCCCAAGTGGCTTTGTAAAATTTCCAGAGGAAGCCATTTGAAGCTGGGAAACATATAGGTGATCAAACACTTATGTCTTGGTCATCTCTTGGCAAGTACACATTTTAATGAAGTGTACTTACTAAGACTGATGGTTGCCAGGTTTTTGAAAGAACTTCCAAAGAGATCAGAACTTATCATTGTTATATTCGAGACATGAAAAAAGTAAATCTGAACATTTTTATGAGAGTCTTTGAAGGTCCATCATTGATTCCTTGGATGATTCCAGATAGCCCCATTGGAGTGTATGGATGAAAGGGTTGGTTTTCATTATGACGATTTGTATGGAGATCTATGACTTACTCCAAGTTCAAGTTGTCATGCATATAAACAATGATCTTACAGGTCTACCTCCAACATAATAGATCTCAGTCCATACAGAACGCATCCTGAAGTATACTGGCACGAGCAGGAAATTCAGGCATGGATCAAGATTTTGTGAGGAGAGTGTCTCGTTTGCAAGAAAACAAAAATGTCAAATTCTTATGCATCTTCTAATAAATGCAAGTGGATCGGGACGTAGTGCTAAATGAAGTTTTGTGGATAGGTTATCCAAGTTACATGAAGATGGTTGAAATGAGATTAATAAAGGAATTCTCTTTTGGGTAAGATAAAACACATAACAATGTTTTTTTTGTCATACTTATGCAAGGAGAAACCTGACTTTCTAACTGATGACCGATCATGTGATTTGAGGCTTTTTGTTGGTATAATTCGCCTGTATCCTGAGTTTGTATGTAGCCTTTGTACAAGGGAAGGTCCGTGGATCTGAGTTAACCTACCTCAGAAGCCAGAGTGGTGATTGCAATAGTATTCTACATAGAGATTTTGATGTGATCGCTAGATTAGTAGCAGGTTCTATCACAACAATGATGTCCAGGTCAGTTTTAACCCAGGGAGATTTGTGGTACTGTCATAAAACAACAACATGATGATTAGGACATCATTTCTCTCATTTCTCTCAACATGATGATGAATAGTGCTCTCAAACGTATTTCATTTGATTAGGACATCCCATAGTATCTACACGAGACTCTGCCTCTATTTGATCTCTTTTTCTATAGTGAATTCTTATACAGCCAGAACCATTGTCTGGAATACAACTTTGATAGCTCATATTCGACATTTTGATTTCATAGTCTTTTCATTACGCTGACAGGTAATGTTCTTTGTAAATGCCTGTTTTAATGAAATTTATATTGATGATCAAATATCTCTTTGGAACAATTTTGTGGTGAGCAATTGCATTTGCATTGAATTGATATATGTTTACATTTTTTGTTTTTAGAGATTGATATCTGTTGTGACAATCTAAATTCTCTTATTGATCTATGAATAAAGTTGCTTGTTCTAACACCAGCAAATGAATCTTTATACAGGTCAATTGTGTTGGATTTGAACATATGAGTTGATTCACGATTGGCTGGGATACTGACATGCCCCATCAGATATTGTATCATATAAATTTGTACAATAGTAGAGTGGGACTTTAGAATGTCGTATGCCATGGCATTCATATTTTAAGAATAGCTCACAGGATTTCTAGTATTTTCTGAAACAGGTTTTTGCTTGTATCCAACATGCACTTAGCTTATGGGCCTTCTGTGATCACCTGTGGCAGTTGCAGGGTTGTGATTTTTTTGGGCAAATAGTCTCATCTTCAATGTGTCTAGTTAGAGTTTTGTCCCTATTCTTACATGTACATGGTATCAACAAAGAAATCACATTTGTTTAGCGATTGCTAATAAATTGTGTAGGGTTGATCTTTTATCAAGTACGAGTCTTGTGTAATTTATGGAATATCAATCTAATATAATATGCATTATTAGTCCCTACCTTCCACCGCAATGAAAAAAACTTCCCCTCATTTCTACTTCTGAAATCCAGCTGCATAAATTTATTGTAACCTTTCTATTTAAAAATGTTCTTATTGTATTTTAAGCTAATATTTATTTAGTTGCAATTACCTAAACTGTTCTGATCTGTATTCTGACTTGTTTATTGTTCCATTTTAAACATAAACTGTAGAAGAATTGTATTAACAGGCTACGCCAAAGCTAACAACATCAAACCAGTCTACAATCAAGGCATGTAGCCAAAGAATTAGGAGTATTTCAAATTTCAAATTTTCTTACCCTCTCCAGACCTTGTCTATGATCATCTAGACTGTATACATCCTTACAAAACTTCCCTAGGAACCAAAATATCTTAAAATACATTAGTTATCTATTGGGACAGAGACTTGAGTAGTAATGAGTTAATGGATGGGGATTTCCCCCCTTACTCCATTTGTTTCAAATTCACCTTTGCTTATTCTCGATCCATCTTAGCCCAAAGATTGGCAAGGGGGTTGAGATCTCTCTTGATATGGAAGATATTAATTTCTCCAAATCTTTCAGCAATAGTCCTGATTCGTTGAAGGATGCCATTTAAAAGGTTTTTCTCCACTGTTTGTTTTTTGAGAATTGCTTTAACTATCAACATAGAATCTAAATATAGACCAATGATATAGATTTAAATATTGATATGGATAGTATATTAGCAAAGGTTAATGTACCTATCCCTCTTAGTATTGATATTGTATTTTTTTTTTAAATACCTACAAGATAGTCGCTATTGCGACATCTTGGAGTGTCTCTCCCATAGCAACCATGTCGGAGATGATAGCTCTTAATGTCTCTCTTCCCACGTTCTAGACGTCTCTCTTGCCACCTTCAAGCCGTCGATCTTTCCACATTCAAGATGTCTCTATTGCCACGTCTAAGATGTCTCTCTTGCCACGTTCCTGACGTCTCTCTTCCCACGTTCTAGACGAATCTCTTGCCACCTTCAAGACGTCAGTATTTCCACGTTCAAGACGTCTCTCTTGCCACATTTAAGATGTCTCTCTTTCCACGTTCAAGACGTCGGTCTTGCCATGTTTTAGACGTCTCTCTTGCCACGTTTCAAACGTCTCTCTTTCCATGTTCAAGACGTCGATCTTGCCACGTTCAAGACGTCGCAATAATGACGAAATATATGTCGTCGGAAAAGAGATGTCATGTGAAACGACATTTGAGGGGGTCCTTTGTTTGTTGTTCTCCCGATAATATAAAGTGGCAATTGCATCAAACACGCCGTCGAAATTTGACCCAAATGTACTAGTGTCACCATAACAATGAACACAAGAAATATCCAAAACCCTTGAGGTAGGGCAACACCATATATTAATCCTTATGGAAGGATAAAACTCCTCAAGCAATCCTTGTTTGTACAATCACAATATTCTTCACTATGCTTCATTACATTGCTTACACTTCTTTATATAGCTCTCTTTATCTCCTAGGAACCTTCTAGAGAGCCTTCTCACATTTATTACATCCAACTACCATAGTGGGTCTTTATTAATATAGTGAACCTAGTCCACCTTACATTTAATGACCACATTCTCATATATTAAATGACTTCCACTAATAACACATAACTACATTCTCATTGGGTACCTCCCTAGGTACCCCATATTACCTCCCTAGGTATACTACAGGAGACCATTGCTTCCTAAGGGGGGAGGATTGATCCAGGAGGAAATTGGTGGCCACCCATCTATTCCACTAACTCAAAACAAGGGTTTCCACCTTGGCATTTTTTCTACATATTTTCGGGTAATAAACTTTCAGGCTCGTTTTGAGGCCCTAAACAAAAAAAATTGGGTCTGCCACAGTCACACTGTCATATTTATCTAGAGTGTGATGGAAAAATGTGTATTCCTTGAATATACCTTTCCAACAATCTATCGTGTGCACCAAACAGATATCATATGCAAAAGTTACGCCCTTGGGAAGTTGATGTACCAACTACCCCCATCGGGGCCCGCAAACCTTTTTTTGTTTCATCTTCTGAGGTTAGGGTTTTAGATTTTGTTTATGTTAAAAATGACTCTAGAGCCTCATTGTAATCATTATCATCTTCTTGTGAATGAGCGTAGCCATCACATCTCTTCTCAAAGATAAGTTGCCACCGTTCTAGTGAGTCATTCACTTCGTAATTTTATAGTTTATGTACATTCTCTCATTAATAAAAAATGTGCATTAATGTATCTTTTTGTTTATTTTAATATCTATGTATATTTCATTGTTATATATCCACCTTCATTTCATTCTCAAAATAATCTGGATCAATACAAGTTACTCTCTCTAACTCCAAATATAGTTGATTTGTTTGAGCTAGATCCTCTGGGCATAATGAGCATCTATCCATCTTGGAATAATACCTCATAGCCATTCTTCTCAATCACTGAGATTGAGATCACACTCCTCTTGAGTTATGGCACCCATAGCACATTTTGAACTCTCAAAACACCTTCTAACACCATCTGGAATGGCACTATTCCAATCCCTTCATTGCATGCTTGGTCCCAATACCAAGTTTTGCATGGATCTCTAAGTCAAACTATGTGAAGCTCTCGAACACCTCTTTTTCTCCTGTCATATGATGCGTGGCTCCACTATCTATCAACCATGCACCATCTAATATGGTTCCCAAGGAAGTTTGGGAAACAAGTAAGAACTCTATATGTTCAAACTTCTTGGAAAACTCATCTATTTGATCCTTTGCCATCGCAGCTACATCCGATTGTATTTCATTCCCCCCCTTCTTCCTTTGCGGACATTGCCCTGCATAATGTCCAAAATTGTGACATGCAAAGAACTTGAATTTTCTCATGTCCTTCTTCTTCTTTCCATATTGAGTGATAGAATCTCCACTAGAAATCTTATTGAACTTTCCGTTCCTTGCCTGGATTGCAAGAGAAAATTTCTCATAACAGCTACTCTTCAAACCATCCCTAGATTCTAACAGAGTCTTCTCCTAAATACAATCAATCCATAGTCTATCAAAACCTGGCATTGCCTCTAATGCACATATCCCTTCCACAAAAGGTTCCCAAGACTTGGGAAGACCTATCAATGCTACATTCACCAACTTAGCATTGTGTATTGTCTCGCCAATGAATACAAATTGATCTTGTATCTATGTAATATTCATAAGATAGTTCACAACCGTGTCCTCACTAGACATCTTGACAACTTGAAGTTGGTGCTTCAAATGTAGCAACCTGCCTATATTCTTGTTATGGTATAGACTCACCAAAGCATCATACATTTCCTTGGCAGATTTCTTCTCAGAAATGTGTGGAATCAAGTGTTCATTTATGGATTATAGAAACACCCTCTTGGCCTTCAATTCCTTCTTCATGTGAGCTTCCAATCTTGCGGATAAATAGAAATTGCAACCACAGACTCAACATACTCTTTGAGGTCATTCTCCTCCAATAGAAGAAGAAACCTTGCCTTCCAAGCCTAGAAGTTTGTTGCCCCTTCCAGCCTGTCCTCAATCTTCAATCTGTTCACCATATTCAAGATATGATCTAATAACCCTCTGCTAAAACTTCCCATGTATTGTTGTTCACTTAAAACTTTTCTTCGATTTCCCTTGTTGGTTATGAACCCGATAATATCTATCCTCTTGGTTTCCTCCCTTCAAAGACTAGGATCCCTCTTTCCTTCAAAGCCTCGGCTCCGATACCATGTTGAATTTTCATGAGTGGACTAAACCCTTGGTATGCACTAATACCATGTTGATATTTTATCACTCTACTCAACACCTGACAGTTAGCTCAAAATAAAATCACTTTATCTACTGAAATCAAAGTTGAGTAATCAACTAAACATGCAGAGAAAAATAAACAGGGAAACCAAAATATCAAGCACACATAAACACCAATATTTTTAGGTATAAACCCCTGGAAAAGCCTTGGAGGGAAAACTAGTCCAATGATTCTTTTATTAAGGTAAAATCAGGGCTCTCGTAATAGGGAAACTGGCCCATTGAGAGAATATACACTGCATACAAACCTAACAACTCTGGTGATGTTTTACAACCCTGTACTAGCATGTTTACTTAGTCATATGGGATTTTACTTATTTCGAATCATGTATATAAGTGACTATATACACTATGAACCGCATATGTATGCAAAAATCCCATATGGACACTTTTGTATGGTGATCTTGTCTCATTTCATATCTATCCTTTAAAACCCACCTACGGTTGCCCTTTCTTTCTCTCCTCCATGACTTTTATGACCTCTATATGGAAGTCCTTCTCCACCTATCCAAGATCTTCGATCATTACCCTTTGTGATCCAATCCTTTGATCATTACTTGAATGAAATATCTTCACCCAACCTATGATATCTCCTTACTCTATAGTGTAAGACAAAATCTTTATTTTCTCCTACACTCCTCAACCTTGGTCTCTCACCAAAGTCTCTCACAAGTGACTTCCTCTTAAAGTAACTTCTCCTTTACCCCATCCTTTATTTTATAGTTATGAATTACAATATATTTATAATATTCAAAGTGATGAACAGTTGAGAATACTTCTCACACTCACCTAAGATTTAGATTACATGTTGCATGCTATTCATGTTCCTTAAATAACTCAAATACTAATAAAAACACTTTTACTTTAATTAATTCCTTTTAACCGAAGTAAACTCACACTAGGATTTCAAAAACTTCCACATGCTAAACACAAACAAATGCGTAAGTACCTATTTGATGCTACCGCAAACATCAACAGATCCAATCATGCTACTGTGCGCAAGGTATTTGTCTCGAAATACATTTTCCTCTTCTTCAAATTCAACACAGCATTATTTTCAAATGCTCAGTCAATGCCTAACAATGTGAGGTATTGGTCATATTCGTCCATGATCTCAATGAATTCAAAGTCATCCTTTGTTTTGACCCCTTCTATTTTCACCTCCACTTGCTCCAACCTACCTATCAAATAAATCTTGTATTGATTGGACAACCATAGTTGGATGGGCGACCAGATCAATTCTGGTTTCCCCATTACCTTCCATGATTTCTTCGATAAAATATTCATGTTGCGTCCTAGATCCAACATCACGCCATATATGTCGTATCCTCCCATATTTGTTGGCATCTTAAAACTCTCAGCTAGTGCACTTCTATTTACTGACCTGAAAAATGTCTCTTTCAGGTAGGGGGGCTAATATAACTTCCTCATTTTCTTGGTCCCCCATGCAGATAGTGTTAATGTTTATGCCATTATTATAGTTCTTTGCATTTAAATAGATAAGAGCATAATAAGAACAATATCACTGATAAATACACATTCACAAGAGACACAGCATTTATCCTGGGAAACCCTCTAGGGGAAGAAAACCGAACAAAACTTCCTTATCATAAATAGCTTATACAATGTTCAAGAGATAACTCAAGCCAATACAGATATTCCTCCCCAAGAGATGTGCCACTCTTCTTCTCCTCTCTCCAACTGGTAATTGCAGCTTGCCTCATAAGAGAATGAGAAAGTGAGTTGTATTTTTGAAGTGAGGCGCTAGCCTCTTATTTATACAAGACTGACATGTGTTAAAGGTCACAACTGGCAGGGTCGACCTCTCACTCTGGGTGGGTAAACCCACCTTTATTTAATTCCGGGTCTTCCATAATAACTGCTGGGGTCGATTTCTTATTCTGTCCTTTGTAATTGTCCGATGACCAATCCACAAAAGGGGATTTGGTCCTTATACAATTACCGACATGATTAATCCTCAATGGTGATTAATCCAATAACAATAATAATAATAATGACATGATTAATCCACAATGGGGATTTAATCCAATAATAAAATAATAATAAGAATGCTCTTCGCAATTACATTATTTCAACACTCCCCCTTAACAAGAAGGGTATCTTCATCAGCATCAGGCGAGAGAGGTCTGCATCATCAGTGGCATCTGGAGGACAGTATCATCAATATCATATTGAAACATTGTCTAGCACCTTTATGAGTCATTGGAAGTTTTCTTCATCAACAGCATCATAATTCTCAAAAGAATGCTATCATCATCTGCATCAAATATGTATCAGTAAAAATGATACCTCATCATAGCACTAGGTTGGCACATCATAGTACTACACTAGCTCAATGTCACAGTGGTTAAGCTGGTAGTTCAGTGTCAGTCACATCTTGCTTTACATTTAACAACTAGGTCAGAAGAAAGTAATATCATCATCTCGCTTTACGTCTAACAACTAGGTCAGAAGCGAGGAATCACAGCATCATGCTTTACATATAACAACTAGGTCAGAAGCAAGTAATATCATCATCTCGCTTTACGTCTAACAACTAGGTCAGAAGCGAGGAATCACATCGTCATGCTTTACGTCTAACAACTAGGTCAGAAGCATGACTCATCTTGCTTTATGTCTAAC
>SNQJ01S0077682.1:13532-49931 GCA_010110895.2 Picea sitchensis | reverse complement strand
TTCGCAGTTACATTATTTCAACAGATAGATAGCATTTTCATTAGCTTCCTTGCAGCATTTGGATCTTCAAGTAATCACAAGTAGCAATGCAATAAATAACTCACTTGGATTTTGGTTTCTACTTCGTGATTCAAATCACGCAAGTCGTCTTTATGAACTTTGCACTGAATTTAGTGAAGGAGCTATTCTTGAATTTCTCTCTTCTCAATGTGTTGTGACCAATCCTATATATGTTCTTCCTCAATTGATTTCTTTGTTGCCCGATCTAATTCTTTGTGGGAGAGAGCTTCTTCCAACAACCGTTGCATCACGTGTAGGAATTCCTCCCTGAGGAAAGAGTCCTCCAACGATATATGAGTTTCCTTATGAACTTCTTCGCAAATCCAAGCTTCTTACAATGACCATTTTGTTGCATGCTGCAACTCTTCCTGAATCTAAGCCTCCTCAAGTGACCTTTGGGTTGTTTGTTGTAGCTCTTTGTGTGCCCTTTCTTCTTTCATCTCTCTCTACACATCATGCAAAAACTATTTTTGTTGGGAAGCATAAAACTTTGGAGGGGGTTTGGATGCATTCCTTATCTACCCCTCCTACTTTGAACCTGATCCCTCACCATGCTAAAAGTATTATCCTATATTTTCTCCTCCTCAGGTTACTACCCAAACATTGAATTAATCAATCTTCCTCTCATCTTTGCATGGATACTTATGCACAATATTACATTGCTTCTTCTTCCCAATTCTTCAACAAGTCGAGATAGTCCTCAGTGACAAGCTCAAGACTATAGCAGTATGCACAAAATAAGCGTGAATTAGTACAAAACCTCGAAACATGACCAATCTCTCTGTAATTAAAACAAGTAGGGGGTCTTCCTCCTCCTTCGCTATATCCACGTCCACGAGGATGCCCATATCCTCTTATAATACCTCCTTGGTATCTTTCTCACTCATCTCTACCACAATCACCATCCTGCTGCTCCTCTTATACCCAAAATGCATCATAGGTATTATCTTGCATCAATTGGAGTGAATGACAATTGTTCACATCGCGCCTGACAGATTTACATAACTCAAAGAATGGATGGTGGGTCATCATTTGATATTTTTGGTAGTGTTGGAAAGCAGGGTGGAACATGGCACGACTATCTACATATTTCACCCCACTCTGTCTATCCAGGTGGGAATGGACTCGGCACGCCTGTCACCACATAGTTTGGAAGGACAGGGAACTAATCCCTATGATTCCCCTTAGAGAGAAATGTTGTACACCATACTTGCTCACACATGACTTTATCATTTTCCATATTTTCTAGTTACATTGTCAGATTGGTTAGTTGTGACTACACCTGTGCCAGCCCTATTGATTACTTTGCACCTCTTGGTGTAGCTTCCAAGTGCATTTCAATATCAACTACCTATGCATGAGTCTTCACCTTCTGTTGGGTGAGCGAGACTTGGATATGGGGGTGTAACCCTGCATTAAACCATTCCTAATGCTACATGTTGTGAATTTGGAATGTCATCCTATCCAACAATATTTTAAACCATTGTTCATAGTCGCAACCAATTTCTCCTTCCTTCTTCTTGATCTATTTTATCTATGTGATACACTCATATTCTGACTTTGGCTTCTAAAATTCCCTAAGCTAATATTCCTTACTCTTGGTCAAGGACCATGCCTGTCCCACTAGCATGGCAGCCTTATACTTCATATACAATGTCAATTCTATGTCCCTAAACATGGTTTCCAACTATGTGATCTTTGCAAATTCATTCGTGATCATCTTCACATACCAAATCACTTCACATGTAAACCAATGTTGTTCTACATCATCTCTACCCATTCCATGGAACACGGGAAACCTCAGTGTACTGTCTTGATTCACCATACTTCGGAACAAACTAGTTCCTCATCTCTGATGTCTATGGTTTTGATTCCACAACACCACTTCTTCTCTCAGTGATGTAACATTGACTTCGCCTTCTCTTTCACTCGTCTCATCGCTTCTTTTCTCTACTCCAATCTCTTCACTATCTATTGTGTTTTCTTCTTGATTTAAAATAAGCAAGGGGGGTGGTACAAATGGGGGATAAATATGTCTTCTTCTAAAAAATATTGTGAGGCGACTCAAAGCGTTTTCTACTTGCAGTCGAGCAAGATCATCTACAATCGTTCATACATCTCTCCCAACACTACGAAATCCTCCATCTTCTTCTTCTTATGGTGCATCAACACGCGGTGCCCCATATTCTACTCCTATTTGCACACTCCCACTATGCACACTATTTAATTCTCCTACTTATGCACTGCCACTACGTGCACTACCTTCTTCTCCTACCCATGCACTACCACCATGCATGCTAATTTCCCTTCTTATGAGGGAATTACCACTATGTTGACTGCCAACTTCTCTTCTAATCATCACATCACTGCATTGTGTGAAACATTATCTTCTTGTCATGGCATCACCATGCAGTGCTTCATATTCCTAACTTAACCATGCACTATTATTTTTAACATCCTCTACTGATCCTATCGGTGCACCACAAATCTACACCTGTGCACCACAATTGTGCACTCTCTTATTTTTTAAAGTTGTGGAAGACTGCAATAACCAAAGGGTACGGGCTCTGTCACCTAGGCCCTCACTATCACTATTGTCACTATCGGTATCTTCTACACCAAGCCTCTTCTCACGCCTATCCTTGTATGTACTCCACTTTGGCACAACATCCTATCCCACACCACTACCTGTTGTGGTTTTTCTCTTCATCTTGGGCCTGACACCTTGCTCTACACCTTTGGGTAAATCTCCTCTAATCCTATGCTTGGATTTCCTTCTCAGATTAACTCACATTTCATATATCTCGACTCTTTCTCTCCTCTACTCTTTTGGTTCCATTCCATTCCACACCTCATATCATCAACTTCTTGGATCCTCCTCAATGGATCCATCTTCTAGCTCATTTTTACCCACTTTTCTAGAGCCCCCACCGCAGCACTAGGGGGTTTACTCAACCATCCTATCAAGCACCATGTGCATCATACTTCTCTCTATGAACAACATGTTGATCCAAAGTGGAATCTCTCCTAGCATCTTCTTCCTTGGAGCTTCTTCAAAATTTATTTCAGCCTTGCTGAAAGAATCATTATATTCTACTAAAAACTCAATAATGTAGCCTTCCTTCACTCGAACAAATAAAAAATCAATAGCCTGAGTCCACTTATTATATATCACCTTCAAGACATCAAGTGTGGCTTGATCCCAAACTATTGGATCCAATGAAAATGCAGTTTAATTGATAGTATTTTTCCTTTTCAACCATTCATGTAACAAACATGGAAATTCAACAAAGAATAGCTCATGCATATCATAGTAGATATACATGTCTTTCCATTATGTCACATTCACCCTCAATCCTTGGGTATCTTGCATGGAAACCTCCTATTCTTTTGCAGCTACCCAATATTGAATCTCCTCCTTAGATGGATTACATCTCATTTCTTTCCTTCATCATTCCACACAAGACTTTCACATCCCAACAACAGAACCAATTGTTGGCTCGTTTCACACTTTCATGTGTCCTTTCTCATGCTCGGGGTTTTAGAACTAGGGTTGATCTTGTTCGCATCAGAAGTCACTCCTGGATTGCTTGCAGGAGAAGAACCCAACGCCCATTAGTTTTATGTCACGATTTGTTTAATGGGGTGATCAGATGGGTAGAGACTCAAGAAACTATAGATTTAACTCAGTAAATCGAGCCTGGTATGTAGAAAGCAAGGGAGGTCTTGATCCAACTTCTGTCAGTAAATGGATTAAAGGGTGGTAGATGGAAGATTTGTGAGAAGGATGAGCAAGATTGCCTCGAGCGACAGGTCTTCAGGAGCTTGGGGAAGAAAAACTCAGAAACTAAGATCCTCTTGGTCCAGAGCTTCAAAGAGCTGAAGGGTGACTCAACTGGATCTTCCAATTCCAAGTCGTTCAACGTTAAGAAAATTACAGGAGCTAATTAGAAGCAATGTAACTATCACATTGATCCATCCTACATCATCCTATAACAACTACAATTCGACTGGATCCTCCAATTCCGAGTTGTTCTAACACAGTAAACAAAGAAATGAAAAAGAGGCTAACATCCATAAAGTAAGAAGTCTCCAAATGCCTTATACATTAACGAGAGCAACCAGCGCTTCACTAAAACTTTACAATTGGGAGCCTTGCTCAACCATCGATCCCTTACAAAATGCAAAGACTGAGCTCATATACTCAAAAAATTCACCTAGCAGTGGCGTGTTCAGTCATCCAAGGCTTTGTGTCCCTTCAGCCGCATTCAGATAGCTATTCTTCGTCAGACGCCGCCTTAAATGTGCATGACCCCTGTAAGGGAAGTAACTGATCTCTTAAGAGCTGAGCTAGCGTGTGCAGACCTCCTCCATCTAGCTGAGGACTCAGCATGGTTCCTCTGGAAAAATGGGTACATAGGACCCTCTCGAGCAGACCGCCTACTAGATCCTCCATACCTGACATTTAATGAATGAGGAGGGGTTTCAACCACCCCCTCTTGCCTTCATTTACTCCAAGCGAAAACCAGGCTCAAGGTCAAGTCCGATGGTGACTTGAAGTTGCGACGGGCCTCCCTGTGACTGAAACTTGATGCCTTTGGCCCTTTTTGCGTAGCTCCTTTCTTTCCCAAGTGACCATGGGCTGTAAGCCTGTTTTTATTCTCAAAGGCACTCTCATCATTTGTGAAAAGAAAATCGCGATGAGCAAAATGCTGAGACGACTTAATCTGGCGCCACGCGTCCCTATAGATCTGGTGGCTCTGAATTCTCCCAACGATGTTGTGGGCTCGGGTCTTGGACACTCTCGGCACCTCACGCATTGGGAATACGACGGTGTTGCACCTTACGCCTCGAAATCACGATGGGTGAAACGGCGAGGAGCCTAATCGTGCGCCAGGTGTCTCTTGTGGATGGACGACCGAGATCACTCTGTAATACTGTGGGCCAGATTTTGGGCGCCTTCGGTGCTTTCGGGGTTCGAGGTTTCGATCTATAGAATGACATGAAACTTTCACCCCTCGAACTCTTGAATGCCGAAACGCCAATGCGACTAGATATCAGGCCACGTGTCCTCTGGATGGACAATTGCTATCCTTCCCTTCACATATTATGGGCGCTATCCATGCGCTAACCTCGGCGTGACTTCGCTAAAAACGATTTCCTGCCAACCGTTGATCTGATCCTTTGAATGGATCCTAACTGCTGAAATCGGACTGCTCCCTCGCTTGATTTAAGCCCAAAATGGATTTCTCTTGTGAGCTGCGCTTGGCGCCCATCGCGCCACTTGCAGACCTGATCACTTTTGTGCTTCGGACGAGTAATGTCACTAACATTAGGCTCCATGGGGGATAGATTCGTCCCTGTGATGCTCTAAGGACTCATTTTGCAGTTCCAGTGCCTTGCTGTCGGGCTATGGGGTCATTTATTAAGCCAAAAAAAATAAAAATAAAAATAAAAATAAACAAGGAACCAAAAGGACAGTATTTACAAACAAAGGAGCCATAGAAGGCTCAGAAAAAATATTTCTTCAGAAAATGCCCATTTACTGGGTTGTTGAAAACCTCTTCACCCTCCAAATCCTACAGCCGATATGTGTTATTTGAGAAAACTTCAGAGATTTTGAAGGGCCCGATCCACAGGGCTTCAAATTTGTCATGTTTTCCCTTGTCTTGTTTAGGAGCATCCCATTTCAACACCAGGTCTCCTATTCGAAACTCTTCCTTCTTGGCCTTCTTATCGAAAACCTACTTGATCTTTTGCTGATGGTCCTGAATTCTGTCCACTGCTTACTCCCTAGCCTGTTGGACCTCTACTAGCTAATGAATCCTTCTGATCATGTTGTCAGGCTCTTCCTGATGATCCTGGAGGAATTTTTCTACAGAAATGGCTAGATGAGAAGGGAAAACAGCCTCCACTCCATAGACTATTTGGAAAGGAGAGACGTCGATAGATCTCTTTGTGGTCACTCGATCGGCCCATAGAGAAAACTTTAATCTTGAATGCCAAGCCTTCTTGTTGTCTTCCAACAATCTTTTGATGATCCTTATCAGGCCTTTGTTGGAGGATTCTGCTAAACCATTGCCCTGGGGATAGTATGGGGTATAATGAATCAACTTGATCCTGAAACGCTCACAGAACAGGGTTAACGGCTCAGCCGTGAAGGAGGCTGCATTATCTGTAACAATTTTACTTGGGCAGCCGAATCTTGTGATGAGGTCCTCTAGGAATCCAATGATCACCTTGTGGGAAGCACTTCTGGTGGGGACAGCTTCAATCCACTTGGTGAAGAAGTCGGTAGCAGTCAGGATCCATTTGTGCTGCCCACTGGAAGCAAGGTGAATTTCTCCAATGAAATCTAGGCCCCATTGCTGGAAAGGTCCTAAAACCACCACAGGATTTAACGGCAGAGACTTGAGCTGCTGCTTTCCTACAAATTTTTTACATTTGATGCAGGCTCTGACCCTTATGTAGACGTCAGTGAACACGGTAGGCCAGTAGTACCCAGCCCTGAGGATTTTTTGGGCCGTGGCTTTCCAGAAATGGTGCCCTCCACACAGGCCATTGTGAAATTCAGCCATGATCATCTCGGCCTCTTGTGGATTCATGCATTTTAAAAGCACCCCCAGGGGGTCTTTCCAGTATAAAACTTGATCGATCAGGTAGTATCTGACTGCCTTGAGATTCAGAGCTCTTGCTTTGTTTTTTTGCAAGCCATCTGGAGGCCGCAACTCTTGCAGAACTTATATGACATCCTTATACCAAAGGCATCGGGCCAATGGGGGCTCCCTTTGAAGTCCAATTTCAGATAGCCGATCTTGTTGAATTCATGAGCATTCGTTTATGAAACTTACCCCCAGAGCTTGGCAATTTGCTTCAACAAATAGCTTGGCTAAACCTTGACCTTTGATCAATTTGGTGGGCCTTATTTCCAGGTCGAATTCTAGAATCTTGGCTATCCATTTACTCCTCCTCCCATCTACGTCAGGCTGAATAAGAAAACCGAGGGGACATAGGTGATGATTTTTGACTGCAGGACATAGGTTCTAAAATATTTGAGAGCTTTTACTAGAGCATACACCTCCTTCTCCATAGTGTCATACCTAACTTCGGCATCCCTCAATGCTCGGTTGAAATAGGCAATAGGCTGCTCTAGCCCAATGTTGTTTGTCTGTAATAGAACAGCAGCCACCGTGTCAGGTGAGGCAAAGGAGAAAATAAGGAAATCCTTTGAGTAATCAGGACTGATAAGCATAGGAGCTTCAGTCAGGGCCTTCTTGATTTGCTTGAAGGAATGTCACGATTGAGGAGTCCACCTTACTTCATTTCCTTTCCTCAACATGGTTGTTATAAGCTTTACCTCCTCGGCAAAGTTAGGCACAAACCTCCTCAAAAAATTAATTTTACCGAGGAAAGATTGGACCTCCTTCTTGGACCTCGGGATCGATAAGGCTTGTATCGCCTCAACTCTGCTGGGATCAATTCTGACTCCTTCCACTGATACTATGTGGCCTAGTAACTTTCCCTCCTGCATGGTGAACATAGATTTCTTGGGGTTTAATGAAATGCCAAAATTTCTGCATTTCAGGAAAACCTTCCTGAGATGACAACAGTGTTCTTTATCAGATTTCGAAAATACTGTTATGTCATCCAGATAGATGACCACAAATTTATCCTTTTCCCCGACAAAATCTATATCCATGGCACGTTGAAACGTTGCCCCTGCATTCATCAATCCGAAAGGCATCTTGGCATACATGAATGTGCCGCATGGGGTGGTAAACGTCGTCTTTTCCCTGTCCTCGGGCAGAACAGAGACTTGATTGTAGCCAGAGAAGCCATCGATCATGGATATCATGGACGCTCCTGTTACCCTTTGCAGAATATGTTCCATCTTTGGTAAGGGGTAGTTATCCTTCTGTGAGCTCCTGTTCAGGTTTTTGAAGTCTACATAGAGTCTGATCTCTCCATTCTTTTTCCTTACTGGTACCAAATTGGCCACCCACTCTGAATATCTCAGTGGCACAATGATCTGAGCTTGAAGCAACTTCTTGACTTCCCTCTCCATGATAGGCAGCAGCATAGGATTGATCTTTCTTAACTTCTACCTAAATGGCTTGGCCTCCCCTTTCAATGGGATTTTATGCTCGATGACGAAAGTGTCATATGTTTTGAGGTCTTCGTAGGTCCAGGCAAAAACATCGGCGAATTCCCTCAAAAGTCCAGTATATTCATACCTTTGCTCCTTTGTTAGATTGCTTGAAAATTTGACAAACTTGGGCTCGCTTTCAGTGCCAATGTTGCACCGAATAGAATCTGTGTCATCCTCCGAAACTTCCCCCTTCAATGACACGTCATTTTTATCAAAGTGCCTTTCCAAAGGAACCAGTCCCCTCAGGATATGGTTGCTGGGGAGTTGCACAATGTTTTACTCTGCGATTTTACTCAAAAACTTACCCTCATCAAACTCTTCTTCAGAGACAAAGTCTTGGTCGATATGAATTTCTGAAAATTCTTCGACCGTCTCCAAGAATCTCTTGATCTCAAGATCATCCTCGAATACCTTCCAATGTTTGACGTTGTCAGGTATGGAGGGAATGTATTTTACTTCCACATCATATCTGAATTTGGGCGGCAAGGGTACTTTGAAACTGCTTGCTGATGTAGCCAAGGAATCGGCCATTGTGTTCTTCTCTCTTGGGATGAAAGAAATGTTGAATGCTGAGAAGAAACTGTCAATTAAGTCCCACACCTCATTTCTGTAGCTTTTGAGTTGAAGATTCTTAGCCTGATAAGCGTTTCTGATCTGCTGGATCACCAACTCTGCATCTCTGAACACTGCTACCTCTTGAATTCCCATTTCCTTTGTTGCTCTTAATCCGAGGACAAGAGCTTCATATTCTGCCACATTGTTGGTAGTTTCAAACTCTAGTTTGTATGACAGAAACATGGTTTCCTGAGAAGGTGACACGAAAAACACCCCAGCACCAGCGCCTTCCTTGGAACAAGCTCCATCAAAGAACATTTTCCAGATGGGGGAGATGGGGGAATAAAATTCATGAGGAGTGGTGGGTTGTTTTTTGAGTTTAAGAGGAGGGTCGGGAGAATGAGTGAGTTTCAAAAAACTAGAGCCTAAATCGGTGTCCAAGGAAAATATGGAGTGTTTGGTAGGGTTGGCTTCATCGTTGATTATATAGGCCAGTTGGGCTTCTCTGTATAGCCTCCGATGTTCCCCTCCAAACACTGGGATAGTAGCATATGTGAGGTCCATCTGCAAAGTTCCCCCCAATATTTTTATCCATGACCTTGATAACAACATACCGAACTTAGGGGGGACATCAGCTACTACAATATCCATGACCACACTTTTCATGGAAAATTGAAACAAGGTCACGACCAGGTCTTTGATAACCCCTAGACATTGAACTTTCCTGGAGTCAAAGGAATAGAGGTCATGATAGGCTCGGGTGACTTCTAATCCTAACTCTTCCATGACAGTTTTGGGCATGAGGTTATGAGAAGCCCCTGAATCCATCAAGCAGTTATGCAGTACCTTGTCATGTATGTTCAAGAAAGTGTAGAAGGGAGGGGATGAGTCATTCCTATATTCTACCATAGGACCTAGAATAACTGCAGGCTTTTCATCTTGCAAATTGATGGAGTCTGTGGGAAGGCATGAGATGTCGGACTATAGAAGCTCCAAGAAACGCTTCTTGAACCCTTCATGCTTAATTAATTTCGTCAGGGGCACAGGGATTCTAATCTTTTGAATTTCATGCTCAAAATTAAAAGAAGATGTAAGCTTGGGGATTTCTCTTATTTCGGGAACATGATTCTGGACAATGGGAGAGAGGGGTTGAGCCTTCTTACCTCTGTGATTGTTTTCTACTTCATTAGTAGGTTTCTCTCTTCCAATGAACTACTTAGGAACATCAGGTATTGTTGTCTTTTTCTTCGATCTCAGGTTATACTTGCCTTGGCTGCCACTAGCCTTATCTCCCTTGCTCAATTCATTTAGCTGATTGTCCATGATAGACTCCTCGTATGTTGATTAAGTGAGATGAGGAAAAGGAGGAGTGTCTCCGAAGTAATGGATTTCAGGATCAAGCTCATCTGCTCCCTCTTGTTCCTCCTCGGCCATGAAATTGTTTTGAAAAGGGGCCTAAATTTTTTGGGCGTCTCTGTCTCTTCCCCTTTCTCTCTGCATAGTCGAGGGAGCTATATTGTTGAGCCTCCTAAAACCTCCTTTGTTTTCGGCATTTTGAGGGCCCTTGTATGCTTGCCTCCCCTCCACCTTCATTTTCTCCATCTCTCCAGACGGAGACTTCACCATCTTGGTCAATTCATCCACTTGAGGGAGGGTCACTGACGGGCCAGAAGTCGAGGCTTCAGATCTTCCCTTTCAACAATCTGCATCATCCTTGTTCCTCAGTCTGTCGGCTGCTAATACATTAGATTACACCTCTATGTCTGCATCTTTCATTTGAGCTAAGGAGGTGGCTCTTCTTTCTCTCAATAAAAGACAGAAATCGAGGCCAAACGCACCGACGTAAGAAATTTTGGCTAAGGCTTCGGAGGGCTTTATTTCAACAGGAATCTTATTATACATCTTATTGAATCTTTTAGAGAAGTCAGAGACAGAATCTCCTTCCATCTTCTTCAGAGACCCGAACTCTGTCATGTAATACATGAAATCTTTCCTATCTCCCCATTGCCTCAGGAAATAACTATCTAGGGCTTCAATCCTAGCAATAGATCCTGGGGATAATCCTCTAAACCATTTCCTTACCTCACCATCCAAGCTCTAGAAAAAAACTCTCATCCAGACATCTTCATTTTCAATGTTCAGGTTGTCTGCATAACTGTAGAAAGAAGCCAGGTGCTATTTCGCAATTATGTCCCCTTCCCCAGTGAATTTGGGCATATATTTCAAGTAGTCTCCAGCAGGGGGAGGATTCATAGGATGGGGTAGGATTAAGGGAGCGTATCTGGCAGCGACTATGGAATCCATTCTATTTAGAGGGGGATTGGCACCAACCATAGGAATATTGGGTGGAGGAGAATTTGGAGGAGAAGGAGTTCGCGAAGGGGCTACTAGGAATGAGCCTTGAAGTGGAACGGGAAAGAAAAGGGGATTTAAGGAGAAGGCTAACGGGTTCAAGTCAACAGCTAATTCTTTTTGGGCAGAAAGGGTAGTAGTAACAAGAGGAGGAGTGGGAAAATATTTCGTGGTCTCGAGTCTACGCCAAGGTAGAGTTTCAGGGGAGAGGGGAGTGACAAGGTTTCGTCCCTCTGGTCTGAGAACAGGAGAGGAAAACTCGACAAGAACACTCCCGAAATTTAGGAAACGGGAAACTTCAAAAACAGGTCTATCAAGAAATTGAGGAGGAGAAAAAGGAGTTCCCATAGAAGGATATGGTGGATTACATGGTTTGGCGGTGGAAGCTTCTTCTTCAGAGACCTTTCCCTTTCTGAGCACCACCTCTGGATCTGTTTCAGGTGTAGCTAGAGGAAGCTTTGGATGAGACCACGTATGCCTACCTCTGAAAGCCACAATTAACACGGCAGGTTCACCCCAGTGGGGTCGTCACAATGGAGTCGCCAGGTGCACAGCAACAACCTTGATAATTCTGATATCTAATGCACCTTCAGAATCAGTTAATCATTGTTGTTCAATCCCGGGGAAAATATCCAACTTCGTCCCAGGCAGCGGTGCCAGAAATGTTAGCGTCAGAAGTCACTCCTGGATTGCTTGTAGGAGCAGAGCCCAACGCCTATCAGTTTTATGTCACGATTTGTTTAATGGGGTGATCAGATGGGTAGAGACTCAAGAAACTATAGCTTTAACTCAGTAAACCGAGCCTAGTATGAAGAAAGCAAGGGAGGTCTTGATCCAACTTCTGTCAGTAAATGGATTAAAGGGTGGTAGATGGAATATTTGTGAGAAGGATGAGCAAGATTGCCTTGGGCGACAGGCCTTCGAGAGCTTGGGGAAGAAAAACTCAGAAACCAAGATCCTCTTGGTCCAGAGCTTCAAAGAGATGAAGGGTGACTCGTCTGGATCTTCCAATTCCAAGTCGTTCAACGTTAAGAAAATTACAGGAGTTGATTAGAAGCAATGTAACTGTCACAGTGATCCATCCTACATCATCCTATAATAGCTACAATTCGACTGGATCCTCCAATTTCGAGTTGTTCTAACACAGTAAAAAAAGAAATGAGAAAGAGGCTGACATCCATAAAGTAAGAAGTCTCCAAATGCCTTATACACTAACCAGAGCGACCATCACTTCACTAAAACTTTACAATCGGGAGCCTTGCTCAACCATTGATCCCTTACAAAATGCAAAGACTGAGCTCATATACTCAGAAAATTTTCCTAGCAGTGGCGTGTTCAGTCATCCAAAGCTTCGTGTCCCTTTAGCCGCATTCGGACAACTATTCTTCATCAGACGTCACCTTAAATGCACATGACCCATGTAAGGGAAGTAACTGAGCCCTTAAGAGCCGAGCTAGCGTGTGCAGACCTCCTCTGGCTAGCCGAGGACTCATCATGGTTCCTCTAGAAAAATGGGTACATAGGACCCTCTCGAGCAGACCAACTGCCAGATCCTCCATACCTCACATTTAATGAATGAGGAGAGGTTTCAACCACCCCCTCTTGCCTTCATTTACTCCAAGCGAAAACCAGGCTCAAGGTCAGGTCCGATGGCGACTTGAAGTCGCGACGGGCCTCCTTGTGACTGAAACCCGATGCCTTTGGCCCTTTTTGCGCAGCTCCTTTCTTTCCCAAGTGACCACTAGCTGTAACCCCGTGTTTACTCTCAAAGGCGCTTTCAGCGTTCATGAAAAGAAAATCGCGATGAGCGAAATGACGAGACCGCTTAATCTAGTGCCACGCGTCCCTCTAGATCTAACGGCTCTAAATTCTCTCGACGATGTTGTGGGCCCAGGTCCTAGACACTCCTGGAACCTCTTCCATCGAGAATACGACAGTGTTGTGCCTTGCGCCTCGAAATCGTGATGGGCGAAATGGCGAGGAGCCTAATCACTCGCCAGGTGTCTCCTGCGGATGGACAACCGAGATCACTCCATAATACTTCGGGCCCGATTTTGGGTGCCTTTGGTGCTTTCGGGGTTCGAGGTTTCGATCTATAGAATGAAATGAAACTTTTACCCCTTGAACTCCCGAATCCTGAAACGCCGACACGACTATATATCACGCCACGCGTCCTCTGGATGGATGGATGCTATCCTTCCCTTCACATAATATGGGCGCTATCCATGCGCTAACCTCAGCGCAACATTGCTAACCACAATTTCCCGCCAAACATTGATCTGGTCCTTTGAATGGATCCTGACTGCTGAAATCGGACTTCTCACTTGCTTGATTTAAGCCCAAAATGGATTTCTCTTATGAGTTGCGCTTGGTGCCCATCGCGCCACTTGTAGACCTAATAGCTTTTGTGCTTCGGACGAGTAATGTTACTAACACATCCAAAGTTAACCAACAACCACCCCAAAGCATTGGCATATCAATCCTTGTCTAGGGCCAATGAAAGTCTCGCCGAGATGTAGAGGAGATCACAAAGACCATAAGCTCTTGTGACGTGGATGAAGGATAAAAATACAAGGATCCATCTCGACTGATATAAGTGTAGTTCATATATAATAACTCATAAGGATTGAGAATTAAAAATATACACACACATAACTCAACAATGTATAATAGACCCCAAGTATATCATAAGAACAATGAAATTAGTATTCCTTTCATTCCATTCAACTCAAACATAGATCACACATCAAGGAATCCATAAGTGGCAACAATCGATTTTCAATACTTCTTCATATAACTTCTCAATAATACAAACTAGTGTGCAATGCATGAATCCTTCATACTACAGATGCATAAAGGCTATGTGTATATTCATATAGTAGCACAACATTACAATAGGCTCAGAGTCAGCATAGTGTTTAGCTATGTGACACACCGACTCTTACTAGTGAACTGCCTAACTCTAACTCAGTATGTTGCTTCCTTTTATAGCTTCTTCTACTTGGGATCTTTGGCTCTCATGATATACTCCACTCGGTTTTTTTATTAACTACCTTGCACGCTTCATTCACTTGCCATCGTTCCACGTATGCTTTCGGTATCAAGGAATGATTAATTGTTTGTCCAACTTGTTCTTTGGTTGTCCTGTGTCCCATGGTGTTGCTAGTAGTAATCATTCGGGAAGATATCATGATTATTACTTTCTTGATTCTAGAGACATATTCTTGATTTTCGGTGTTACTAATATAAATCGAACCGGTGTGTGCTTGGTACACTTTATCTTGGTGTGCAACTATAAAAACTTGGTCTGACGTGCACTCATGGCCATTCTAGAACAATGTGGAATGTGCACGCACAAAACTTGGACAAAACTTGGAATGTTCACGCACAACCTTGTTTGTGCGTGCACGAGATGTAACCCAAAACTTTGGGTGCCAACAGAGGTTACAAATTATTGCAGTGTCAGTTCTAAATTTGGGGTTTCCACTTCACAAGTAAACTTGAGGTTTCCACTTTAGCACAATTTGAGGTTTCCAGTTAACATGAAAGTTGTGGTTTCTAGCAAACTAAGTTGCGATGGGGGCATGTGTTTGGGTGGAAGATTGGAGACAACATGTTCTGTGTGTGTTATATGGATGGAAACAACTTGGAGTGGGGGAGGATGTGAGGCCTCATGTGACACCCACTGACCGCACACACTCCTTCGAAGGATTCAAATATGAGTAGGGAAAATATCCCGATGAGGATGCATTCAGTTGGGAAAGTACTTGTCTTGTGGGCATGGGTAGAAGCACCTTAGGTGAAATATGGTGATGTGCATCACCAAGGGGGCACGCGCTCCACTTTCCTTGTGACGTATGATGAGGATTTTGGTTATTTTTGGGAAATTTTATGGAAACTTGGTCATGCACCCAAGGAATGGACCCTCCTACCCTTGGTAGCATGGGTGCATTGGAGAGGTTGGAAGACCCCATCAGAACACCCACGAAGATTCTCATTGATCGGTTCAAGGAAACACACAAGGAAAGAATGCACGAAGAGGTTGGGGCATGTCAGAATGAGACGTGCACCCAAGGATGGGGTGCATCAATCCTAAGGGATGCGAAGGGTTGATGTTGGCCCTTGAACAAGTTTTGGGGAAACACTGGTCATGTTTAACCGATTTTGGGACTTCGACAGGCTGGTCGAAGGCAGAGCGCAAGGTGAAGCAAAGATCATGGAATCTCGGCCCCTTTTCAATACTTTTTGGGTTTAGGGTTTATGTCCCAGGTATGGGATGTCGGCCCATGGGTTTACAAATGCTTTCGCCCCTTTTGTAATGTATAAATAGATAACTAGGTGATGTAAGAAGGAGTGACTAGTCATTTGTAAGCTAAGTGCAAATGATGTAAGTGGGATCTATGTGATTGAGTTAGCTCTGTGCATACTGTGTGTTGAGAACTTGTAGAGCTAAGTGCAAGTGATTGTAAGAAGGCTTTGTCCCTAGATCTACTTGGGGAAGGAGGATCTTGCGAGGTGTGCACAGATCTCCTGTCCTATGCGGAGTTGACCCTGAGGCTCTATGCATGTAATAAGATTAAAGAAGATAATAAGAAGAAGAAGAGTTGGTGGACCTAGCCCCACACTGGGGCTGAACCACGTATATCTTGTGTTAAGGTTATTTTGTGTGATTGATGTGATTTATGCTTAGTGTTGTTATCTTTATGTATGTTAGATGCATATGATATGGTAGCTTAGTGATTAATGATATGAATGAATGTTATATCTAATCTATTTCTATGTGCTAAGTGCTTGGATGTGATAGATCTTGTTGAATACTGCGTTGCTTTGAAATTAGGGTTTTATCTGTGATGTGAATAAAGGTTAAATACTAATTGTTGTGTCTCTTTCATCACCTAAATGAGAAAAATGGAGACACTTACAAGTCCAGTTGGGTTAGCTGGGAAAGATAGCAGTGAATCCAAGAGTTAGAAACATCAATCATAAGAAATAAACAAAAAACTAAACTAAGAGCAATAAAAGAAACTAAACTAGAGTGCATAAAGATATTAGAATAAAAAATAAACAACATTCATGCCACCAATGGATAGGATTGTATTAGTGGAAAAACACCAAAGAGAAAGGGAGACTTATGGGTCCCCTCTTCCTCCAAGAGAGGGCTCTTGAGCCCCCAATGATTGAGCTCTTCTTACAACTAGCAAACTTGAAGGAAATGGTGAAGAAATCCAAAGCTCATTCACTCAAGAGGTGATGTGAATAGCTCAATGAAATGATGCTTGTATGCTCTTGATAAGGAAAGAGGATCCTCCAAGAGAATATAGGAAGCATAACAATACAAATGAATTCCCTGGAAATATAGTGCACCCATGGCCTCTGTTTCTGGCAAAGCTTTAAGGCATTATTCAACCAGTCTTTAGTGTGAACAAGGGGCTCTTTAGGGAACCCTTAGGTCTTTGACCAGCCCCCCACTCGGATTCAACTGGGATTTGGGTGTCAAATCGACTTCAAAGCTGAACTAGAAGTGGGTGGAAGGCCAACCAAAATCATAAATGTGTCATTCTTAGGTGTGCATGGTTTTTTGCGTCCACAGTCGCGCAGCGTGCGCATGTGTGCTTTTCTTATGTTTCTGACTGGCGCATGTGCACACATTTCCTGTGTATTCTTAGTGCATGCTGATTTTATAACTGGCTGTATAGTTTTGAGCACTTTGGAAATACATTTTTGGACCATGGATGAACTAATATGTGTTTGGAGATGTTGGATTCCTGTAACCATTTGCAGATGAAATTTCAGTGATAAAATATGCCCCCTGATGTGTGAGGTTAGGAGCATACGTATAGCAAAAATACATCAATGTTTATTCTACTAATAGTACCATTGTAAGAAATATTGTTGAGGGGCATTGCAAGAGTGACCCATTGGAGGGAGAGGGGAACTTGTAGGACCCAAAACTTTCGTAAGGTGTGAAAAATAAAACTATTTACAAACGAGGCGGGCATGGCCCGTGCTCGTGTCATGTAACTCAAAAATGTGTAATACAGTAACTGAAGTTATGTGTTGGTGTAGATGAATGAAGAACCCTCAGGGGTGTGTTGATAATAGCAGAGGACAATTCAAATGGTGAATAAACTATGAAAAGAGGTGATGACACCTATAAGAAGTGTCGAGGATTTTCTAGCATTGATGGCCTAACAATTTTTAGAGGTCTTCAGAAAATATGAAAACAACTCCAATAGTCGCAAAGTAAGACCCACCGCAACATGAGAAAGTGTTGAAGTCGAATGTGGTGGGGGTCAACAACAGCAAAGAGAAATTATGGTTCTCTTTGTGTCGTCCAAGACTCCTCATTGTAAAGGTAATGAGAGTCAAGATACTATCACCCGTATGGAAACTGTGTTGATGGCGACAGAAAGGGAGACGCGACTTCGAGAAGTGGAGGGGTTCATGAAATCCACTGGATAAAATCAGGAACTAATGAGTAACATGGATGAAGTCCAGGAGTGATGAGACTCAAGAATTCCCTTGGTTGGGGAGATATGTAAAGTGGCAGTAACCATGAAACTGAATCTATCATTGGGGGGATGACTAGACTAGGGTAAATTGTGCCAGAGGCATGACAAAATGGAAAAACACAGAGATCAAAAGGTGTATGTACTGTAAGATACTCGGGGTTTATGACTAATGTCATTGATGGTAGGAAGTGAAAAATTCCCCAACCAAGGGTGACAAGGGTTTCTTTGCTGGAAAAGGAAGGTCGCTAAAGGCGACAACAGAAAACTAAGTAAGTGCAGGAAACAAAAGTTTTGTGCAATTACCAAAAGAATAAAGAATAAGTTGGGATAAATGTGCAAATACAGAAACGGGTGTCCTAGTGCAATATGTCTTGTTTGGTGAGGGCGCAAGTTGCTTGGAAAACAAGTGGAGGGTTAGGGTCCCATAGGTGGGTTTCTGTATGAGGGAAAGGAATGGAGGACAATCTACAGATGGTAAAATTGATGGTGGATGAAATGGAGGGTAAATTATACTGTGGAGGTGCAGTCAAATGTGAACCATAATGAGATTCTCTGGGAGTCCATTGTGGGGAAGATAGAAAAATGAGGAGAAGGAGCATGTGGTTGATTCTCAGAAATGCAAATACTATGGAGAATCTCAACCCTAGGGGATGAAAAAAAGCATGAGTGTCGAAGTGCCAAAGGGGACTTTAATTGGGACAACTCATGTGGGAGAGAATGCTACCAATTGACAGTACTGAAATGCAATGGAGGTGACAGTATTGCAAAGCCGGATATAGGAACCCTAAAGGCAAATGTCAGAGAGTGTGAGTGGAGATGCAATTGAGATTCAGAGGGAATGATTACATGCCAGTGTCGATCATATACCTGAAGGGATAGTGCTGAGGCATGATGACCAAGTTCCTGCACACATGAAAACTGAATACCCGACGTGAACAATATCTGAAGACAAAGAACATATAACAGTTATTCAATAATGTGTGAATATAAGCATGCGTACCTGAGCATGATGATGAGAAAAATGCTCCCCGGGGGCCGAGGGTGGATGGTGGCCCAGGGAATATGACTGTGTAGGTAGGTTATAATTTCTTTAGGAGAGCATGCAGCGCCAATGGTGATTTCCTCTACGACTCCAAGTTTGATGGAAATATCAATTTTGATGGTAGGGGAAATGTTGGCCATATTTCCTTCTTCAAAAGCGTCGAGGGCATGGATAGGATTATTGAACCAATATATATGCCCAGATGGGAGGAAATATTTGGTTTCGATTGCGTATATGGGGTTTTGGTTAGGAGGCGCAAAGGCTTCCTGTGAAAAAAAGATAACTCTGTGATGGAGCAGATCCCATGGGCAATTAGGGGTAGTTAACTCCTTGAGGATTTCTTTGTTGCAATGGAACTATCGAAAATATAGGGCATCCAGGGGGGTAACATTGGTAGCTATCACCTTATGGTTGTCTTTGGGTGGTGAATGGGTAGAGGGGGTGACACAAGGGGGTGGTGATGGTTCGCTTGACATAAAACAAATATCGAGATACGGTGGGTTTAAAATGGTAGGCGGGCGTAAAATTTATGTGGGGAAATGAACTAGAGAATTGGGGGGATTTGGGTGAAAATCCATGTATAAGCTATCTAAGAACCATGGAGGAGTAGGGAGTGCCTCAGGATCAGGAGAAAAAACATGAATAACGTCTGATAATGGAGTAGGGATAATCACTGATTCTGATGAGGGGGGTGTAGGATTTTGAATCAGGGTCGTTTGGCGACGCCTGTATTCAATGATCATAGGACATTGGTATGTGAAATGATATAGTGATTCACAGAGTGAACAAGGGCATATCATACGTTCATTGACTAAGGTCGTGACATAATGGATGTCAATGACATGTGTTTGAGATGACGCAGATGGAGGGGGTTCTTGCTGAAATCTCTGGCGTACTTTTGTTAGCGTCTGCTGGAATCGAGGTAGCATTGGACAATAGTGGGTGTAATGGCCATACTCTGAACATATGGCACATGCGAATTTGGTTCACATTCCTTTGCTACTTGTGTTAGGAGAGTTAGTAGCAATACTAGATGAAGTGGTGAGCGGTGTCGTTGCTCGTGGTAGTTGAATTAAATTGCGTAATTCAGGGAGAGACAGACATTTTTTGGTGGGGTGTCCGTCCTGCTCACATAGAGCGCGAGGGGGTTGTAAGTGAGGAGGAAGGGGAGCGATGGGATATTTCATCTTTCGTCTACCCCCAATTGTAGCGGTGGTGCGAGCAAGTGGGGGTGAGTGTGGTGTGGTGGGAGTAAGTATTGGAATATGTATCGGGATTCCTTTTGTTTGGGGAGGGAGATATGGTTGAGGGACCATTGAAGGGGGATGTAGATACCATACTGGGATTTCCAGTACCATATTGGGAAGGGTAAGCGTTGTGGCTACCTAGAAAGCTTGTACACTCGGTGGGGGCTAAAATAAAGGAATTTCAGTAAGGGCTTGGGGGATTGTCTCCCAAACCGGGATGTGACCCTGGGGTTAGGTGAAATCAAGAACATGTGGAGTTGGAGAATTTTCAGGGAATTTTTGAGGAAGAGGCTCTGTGACTAGTGGGACATCAGATGTAAGAGAAGCCTCATTGAGAGGGATGGTATCTCCAGTGTTAGCTCCATTGGATGAGATGACACATACTTGTGCTGAAGGATGGATGAGCAGTGGTGCTCCATGGTATGTCCCTAGAAAGGATGGGTCTTTGAAAATTTCGGGGGCCATCTCAATGAGGGGGTAGGCATCGGGATTAGTGTGGACAAAACGGAGGATGTTATCAATGTTGGAAGAAGGGTTATGCTCGTAATGTCAAACCTGATCGATGGTGATGATCTTGAAGTTATGGGGGAACATCATGGTTCAAAACACAAAAGAGGCGACTGCCTTCATAGCATACATGTAACTATGACTGAACAAGATTTTGTAATTGAGTGGGGCATCAAGAACTTCAATGTTAATAAGGATAGTTTTTCCCCTGAGTTCAACGGGGAAATTTTGGAAGAGACCTTCAGGAGCGGATGGTCATTCGTCATAAGATCTTAAAGTGATGGCAGAGGGTATGAGCTCAAGGGAGCCAAGTTTCTTCCATATGAATTTGGACATGATGCACATGGATGCACCTTCAGCAATGATGCAGCGATGGACTATGATGTTTCGGATTTTAACCAGTATTTGGAAGGTTACCAGAGAGGGGAGGTGGGGTTCCCCACTATTAATATCAAATGTGATGAGTCGGGTATCATCAGGGTCGACTTCTCCTAGGGAGAAAAGTAATGATTTCCTTTGAGTGGGACAGATTTGAAGGACTTCTAAGACTGACATGGCAGCAGGATACTATACCAAGTCATCAACCAGACTGTAATTGTGGGTTATCCTAGCCTGAAAGTGGTTGACATTCCTTCGTAATGGAATGTGAGGAATACAAAAGGGTGTTTCAATATTAGGGAGTGGAATCATCAAAGGTGGTCCAGTTGTGGCTGCGGGTACTTCTAAAGTGGTGGGGGTAGATTTAGGGGGTGTTTTGTATTGACGATTGCGCGTTTGTAGAAGAATTTCTTCCTCGCTAGTGAGGAGAATAGTGTGATCTGTAGGATTTCCAGGATTTGGATCTTGTCCCATCTAGGGTGGGGCAGGATGCATCTCCTATTGGGTGTTCATCACCCTTTTGTGTGGAATGGGGTTTTGCAGCACGACTGGGGGTGGTTGCTGCACATATTGTTGTGGGGCCTACTGAGGGGCAGGAGGTGTTGGGGGATGTGTTCCATTCACAGAGTCTTTCATCCATTTAAATTCAATGATTTGGGGGAAATGGTGAGTATAATGGCCATACTCGCCACAAAGGGCACAAGGGAAGTTTTTCCGAAGATTGTTGTTATTCTTCCCTTGGTGTTTGTTATTATTTCCCCTTTGGGGGTTTTGGTTCCCTTGATTATGGTTGCCCCCAGCAAGTTGGTTCTGTTGGGGGTGATTTTGTCCTGGTACTATATTATTATTGTTTCGGTTTTTTCCTTTCTTTTTGGAATTATTCAATTGATGGCTCAGGTTTTCCATATTCAGTTGCTCGAAGTGGTGTACTTGCTGAATGGGAGAGGGTTGAACAAATTTAACCCCATCATGTGGTTTCCCTTGTGGAGAAGAAATGGGCTAGGGAGGACTAGGAAATGGGAAGTATGGATTATGTTGTGGAAATGATCCGTAAGGTACATAGGAAGGCGTGGTCCTTTCACTAGTGCTTAGGGTGTAAGCATAGGTAGAGGTGTTTCTAGAACTAGGTTGAACAACCATGCACATCATGGGTATCGGAGGGGGTCCACTTATGGGTGGAGGGAGGGAAACAGGGTATGGTTGTCGATAAGGGGAAGGGGGATAGTAAGGATTTCCTACATATATCGGCGTATATGGAGGTGTACCATACGTAGTTGGTTTTGGGGGGTATGGATTGTGGTGTGTTGTGGTACCAATCAATCCATCCACAGAGTGAGACATCCCATGTTTGTCCTGGATGAATGGCACGGGTCTCGAGGCATCTGGTAGTACCATATATAAGTATCCTGACTGTGAGTAAATGAGTTCGAACTGTTGGGCCTTGCCAATGGCTTCTTCTTCATACTGGGGGAAGGTGGCAACCACATCTTTGGAAAGAAGGGAAACAAGTGATTTGAGAAACCAATTGGGGCATTATTGCTTGGTGGCTTTTTCTTTTCATAAACTATGTTGTCGACGCCATTCATGAATGTGGTCAGTGATGTGTGTGGCAGAGGTTTGTTTAAACTCTGAGAGAAGTTAGAGACCATTGTCATGACTGATGGGTAGTTGAAAGAAGGTCAAAAATTCTTTGTCCAAAGATTCAAAGGTCACATGGGACCTAGATTTTTCTTCTACATACCACTTGGCCGATGGGCCAATGAGTGTGCATTGAAATAACCTCAATCGGACAAAGTCATCCATGATGTTGTTTGAGGAGCACCATAAGTGAAAGGTCATTATATGGTTGGTTGGTTCATCTCCTGATTTTCCTTCAAACTTGAGGATGTCTAAAGGTAGTTTGGTAGGCATTGTAGGCCATGTGGGGTCATGCAATATAGGATTATTGGTGAGCTTAGTCAGATCTGGTATGTTAAGGGAATCCAAGTATGGCATCTGGGGTGGTGATGGAGGATTAGTTTCATCCATGGTGTGGGTGTTTTGTTTACTTGACCCTTGATGGGGGCTATGTGGGGTTGTACTTCCCCCTTGAGAAGAAGTTTTCCCCCCGCCTCTTTGTAAAGGAGAGTGAGTGGATGGTTAACCTTGCAAAGTGGACCCATGTAAAGTGGAACCAAGAAAAGATGATCCAAAGAAAGTAGCACTCACAAGAGTGTGAGAAGGTGGATCCGATGAGTTGGCAAGACTAGGAACTCCCACTAGAATGGGAGGGAGGTTGAGCAAGCATATGGAAGGATGGGGATTCTGTGGGTCCCCTGTGATGTCTGACTAGCCAAGTGGATGTGTGCAAATGGTGATGAGAGAAATAAATGAACAAGAGTCTTTGCTATAATTTTTGGACCTTCACAACATATTTCACAATCGCATGTAATCACAAGGGCATCATACATAAATCAATTGATACAGAAACATACATGTGGGTAGGTGGATTTTGTCCGTGTGAAAGAACAAAGAAAACAAATGCTCGTGTCCTAAAAGATGTAACGTCCTTCCTCTAAAATAGCACTAGACCTTCCAATAGCACTCGATAGTGGGGTCTGAAGCCACTCGAAGAGGAACTAGCGAAGGATGAAGTAATCAATTATAATGAGGGGTAGAGGGTGCATATCCTGAAAGATTTGGCGATATTTCCCAATAGCCACACAAAATCCGATCAAGGTGCAATTGCAGACCACAATTGCCACCTGGGTAGATTTCCTAAAATTTGGTCACTAGGTACCTCGGTCAAAGTGCGACATTTAGATTTTCGGCCTCATCAATGGGTCATGGGATGGATCATGTCCAAGAGGTGGGTGCCTCAAGGGGGAACACACAGAAAAACTGGACCTTAGCCTTCGACCCTTCACAGGTATCTCCCTGCCTTATGGTGTAGGAACACTTGACTTGGAGGATTTAAAAGTTCCCTATTTGTCAACTTCTATTGTTTGAAGATGTGAGAACCAAATAACAGAGAGTTATTTGGATGACTATCCACGATATCCTACCTAAACTAAAAAAATTATTTTGGTACCTCTTGTGGAGGAAAACTTAGTGAGTTTTTAGAAAAAAATTAGATGTGTTTGTTTGAGAGATTGAGGGTGTGAGCCAACCTCATTGAAATTAAGTGGGGATGGATAGTCTTGTCAAGAAAAGAGTGGGGCATTTCGAAATCCCATTGGAGGAAAATTTACTTCAACCTCCATGATTTCTAGATAAAACTATGTGAGTGAGCTAGTGACATTGTGTGTGAACAAGTGAAAGTGTGCCAATTTTTTAATAATTTAGGTGTCACCTTGCTACATGGGGACTTCATGTGGTCCTTACAAGTCTTGATTACCTAAGTTACTATGTGTCATTGGTACAACCTTGTGGAATTTTAAAGTCCCTGGGAAACTATCATGTGGACATGTGGGTCCTTACCAATCCTTTAACTCCCTAGTGTGATTTAATCTAAGAAAGCTTAAAAAACTATCCTAGATTGTGAACATGTGGGCATGTATGGGCCCGTTACAAAACCTTTAACCTTCTCTAGTGATTTAATCTAAGAAAGTAAATGTCAACACTATCCTATCTTTGTAGCATGTGGGCATGTATGGGCCCTTACAATCTTAAGATGTGATTGAAAAATAAACTAAGAGAAGTCCCAAGGGGGCAGTTGTCCTTTCCTAAAGATTTTGTCTTTTAAGGGAGATGAAATTTTCCCTCAATCATTTTTATGATTCTCAAGATCGATCTATGGTGCGAGAGAAGAGCATACTCAATGATTGATATCCAATTTTTGGTCCCAATGCAAGTTTTATATGTGATATAGAATGATTCCAACTTAACTTTAATCAAAGAAAGCCATCCATGTGGAAAAGTGAAAGAAAAAGAGGAAATAATGATTTTAACCCCCCTAAGTGCCTATGTTTTGACTAATCTCTTCATATGGAGAGGGAATCTAAGTGTGGTGCATATTACAATATGTATAGAATCAAGCTCAAGAAGGCTATGGGCCCTCCACAGATCACAAAAACCCTTACAATGTGTTAATTTCTGGATAGATGTGAGGGTCACAGAGTAGACAGAGGCGCATTGGGCGCCAATGTGAAAATTAAAAATGACTTTCTGGAACAGTGCGCAGAATGCACTGAGCAACACAGTGGGTTTGACACATGTGTGTTGAAGACGCGCATGTGGATCAAAAAACCCGCGCACTTTCTATTGCGCGGTCGTGAAGAAAATTTTGGATGAAATTCTCTCAACCTAGTTTTGAATTTGGCTTTTTTCAGGTGGGCTTGGGCCAGTTATGGTTCCTGCAAGTTAAATAAACAAAATGAAGTGCTCAAATAACCCAAATGGGGGAGGAAATTGATACCTTTCCCCAGTGGAATCGCCAATCTGTTTTGACTCTTTCGTCACCTAAATGGGCAAAATGGATACGCTTACAAGCCCATTTGGGTTATCTGGGCAAGGCAACAGTGAATGCAAGAGTTAGAAACTTCAAGCATAAGAAATAAGCAAAACACAAAACTAAGAACAATAAAAGAAACTAAACTAGAGTGCATAAAGATGTTAGAGTAAAAAAAAACAACATTCATGCTACCAATGGATAGGATTGTATTAGTGGAAAAACACCAAAGAGAAAGGGAGACTTATGGGTCCCCTCTTCCTCCAAGGGAGGGCTCTTGAACCCCCAATGATTGAGCTCTTATTACAAATAGAAAACTTGAAGGAAATGGTGAAGAAATCCAAAGCTCATTCACTCAAGAGGTGATGTAAATAGATCAATGAAATTATGTTTGTATGCTCTTGATAAGGAAAGAGGATCCTCTAAGAGAATATAGGCAGCATAACAATACAAATGAATTCCTTGGAAATATAGTGCACCGATGGCCTCTTTTTATAGCAAATCTTTGAGGAATTATTCAACCAGTATTTAGTGTGAACAAGGGGCTCTTTAGTGCACCCTTAGGTCTTTGACCAACCCCCCACTTGGATTCAGCTGGGACTTGGGTGTCAAATTGACTTGGAAGTGAACCAAAAGTGGGTGGAAGACCGACCAAAATCATAAATGCGTCGTTCTGAGGTGTGCACAGTTTTTTGCGTCCACAGTCACGTATCATGCGCATGTTTGTTTTTCTTGCGTTTTTGACTGGCGCATGTGCACGCGCTTCCTGTGTATTCTTAGAGCATGCTGATTTTATAACTGATTGTATAGTTTTGAGCCCTTTGGAAATACATTTTTGGGCCATGGATGAACTAATAGGTGTTTGGAGATGGTGGATTACTGTAATCATTTGCGGACGAAATTTCAGTGATAACACTAATGAATGATACTTGCTAAGTTCTTTATTAGAGTGTTGTAATCACATATTTGTGTCCCATCTAGGTTGTAGACACTTGAGTCCTACAACCACCCCTGCCTCTACCCCGGGTGAGACTTCATCTACTTCATAGGTGTTGTTGAAAGGGCCAGTAGTTAGGGTTTTTTTGGTGCTCTATTGAAGCATTGAACCCTGGGTCTGCCCCTATGCCAACAAATGGTTCTGGTGTCGGGACTAAAACTATGATTGTTGGGAACTAAAATATTTGTGTGTAGATTTACTGCTACGGTGCGCAGTATTCTACTTGACTTGCGAAGCTCTGTGCGAAGAAAAGAATCAGATATGAAGAAAAGAGGTAAGATATTAAAGATTTGTGCTCTGATAAAGGTAAGATAAGTGGAAAATTTTGCTTCTAAATAATGGATCTAGGTATGTTTGATAGATTTGGTCCTAGTCTGAAAACTAGGGAACAATTAGAAGAAAGAAGAAGATATGATATGAATAGATCTGATAGAAATAGTGAAAGATATGTTATTCCTATGCATAGAAAGAATGTTTTGAATAACAAGTTGATTCAGGATCCTAGAAAGAATTCTTTGCAGGTTCATCATTGTGATACCAGTGTGCAGTACAACAAAGGTTCGGGATTGTTTAATAGAAAGAGAGGATTAACTCTTTGTTATAGTTGTAGAAGACTGGGACATCTTTCTAAGGAATTCCCTTGTAGAAACCCTAGTTGTCTTTGTTGTAAAGTTGTGGATCATGAAGTTTTGGATTTCCATAGAATTATTGCTAAAGTTGAAAAGATGACCATGGAACAAGAAAACCCTCATGAAGGCCAAGAGACTAAGAATATGCTAAAGAACTAGAAAGAATCAGAAGTTATACTATTGCAGATGAAAGAAACAATGAATGATCACAGAGACACCAGTTTATCAAAGATCTTAAAAGAGAGAGAGTGCATAGAAACAAGAATAGGAGACTTCAACATAGACTATGTATCGAATGCAGAAACACAAGTGAATATTATGATAGAAAGAACTTGGGATATTTTGGAAAAGCCAACCCTGATTACTTCACTCGGAGGAATAGGATTGTTTAAAGGAAAATTGATATCCCTATGTGGAAGACTTACCCAGATACCTATGAACCCTCATGGATCTTTGACAGAGGAATAATTTGAGGTCATTCAGTTGTTGAGAATAGTGCCCCATTTGCTCTTTTTCTAGGTAAGACCTAGGTTGAGAAAGATCGGCTCCAAAAGAACAAAGAAGAGGAAGCTTTAGAACAGAAAAAGCAAGAACTAAGAGATTTCATGGATAGGAGAATAGTGTGTTTAATATAAGAGAAGGAGGACAAGTCGAAGCTACTAAGAGCCAGAGACTTCGCTGTCAAAGTTGAAAGAACACAGGAAGGCTTAGGAAACTTATCCATGCAAGAAAGTAGGGCACCTACTCCAGAAAAAGAAGACGTATTACCTTTGAAACCTATGAAAGAATATCATCAATGCAAATTTACTATGTTAAGTAAAGACAAGAATCAGAATGGAAAGAGAAACCCAGTAAGTCATATCATACGAAAGAAAGCTAGAAATCTCAGCAAGAAGAAAGCTAAGTTGGGAAAATTACAGGAAGTGCCAAAGAGGACTTCGTAGAAAGAAGATTTGCAGAATTTGAACTCCGTCGGAATATCAGAACAATGCAGATTGACACTTCTCCATGACGAAGTAATATAACCATTGGAGGTGTCCCGATCGTTAGACTGATGCTCCAGAATGAATAGAAACGTAATTATAGCCGAAAAGATTGCCATTGGGCCATTGAAACCATTCCCTAACGGATGCAATCGCATTGATGAAGGCTTTCTTATCTATTGGAGGGATCTGTTACATCATTGTCTATTTATCACATCAAATGTTTCACCGAGAACACTTTTTCCAATTGTGATTATCCGAGCTCACAAAGAGATGACTATTACCGCGTTGTTCTTATTGAGACCTCATCATCCGTTATGTTATCTGTTTGTTCACTGACCCAAGATATCTGATCTCAACCGTGCATTTCAGATGACTTGAGCACAATAGAGAAAACCATTGAAGAAATTCTCATAGACCTCATGGTGGAGAAGGTCATGTCCACAAGAATCCAAGCCTCGTCGACGAGAGGAGTGAAAGCATCATCGTCGACTGCTCATGGATCTGGACCATTGTGATGACTTGGCGAATGTGAAACCCATCCCATCCATCCTGACCAACTACATCCTACCGCTGGCTAGCACAGTGAGTCATGACAGTGTCCCGAGGGACTTTGACTACACCTTGATTACTGTGTACCTCCCGAAGGGGATACGTGCAGTCAAACCGCAGTTGGAGAGGATTTTGACGTTGAAGATCAACGACTTTAACTTGGGAGATCACAATAACTACAACATGCTTGCACCCCATAAGTATTTAACTAGGACAAAGGGGAAGAAGTTGAAGATAATCCCCCAACCATGGACCATGGACATCGCGAGGTCCACCATCCTGAATGTAATGAAAATACCCCACTTTGGAAGGCATCAGGAGGTTAACATGTGTGTTAATGTCCTGTTGGCGTGCTTCCATGGAGGTTATCTGTGGCTGGACAGATGCATTATCGTAGATCCATCATTGATCCATAGGATCACTGGATTAAGCATGCAAGGATCAAACCCATAAGAATTTTATCCAGGAAACGTTGCAGATCATGCCCTAGCATAGAAAATCAAAGACACCTATGGTGATGTGGAAAAGGGGAAACGAGGCTACAAGGTAGCCTCCATCTAGAATGGCACAATGCACCTATCCTACCAGTTGATCAATGGTAAGCTAGTAAGGAGGAACATACCTACGTAGGTCACGGGGTTCATTGTTGACCTCGTAGGAAAATGCATTGAAGGGCTACAAATGAACTGGGCGAGCTACCTCGTCAACCAATTAGAAAAATACTACCGTGAAGCCCAGGATCATGGCTACAAGTTCCATTTCAATTGGATGTTAATCCTCATCACCTTCATTGCTTGGGAGATGCCTGAAGGTGTGACCTTCCCTGAAATTGAGGCATCTGAACCCTTAGTTGTGAAGTTCACTATGCTTTGGTACTCAAGTGACATGGATAAACAATGGTAGTCAAACGCAATGTTTCACACCTATTACCTGCATCTGAAGAGGGCTATTAAGTCTTTCCCTTGCATGACGTTAAAAACCCTGCACAGGTTCAAGCCCTTTGTGAAGTTCCACACAGATAGACATTTTTTTATATCACTACGCGTGGAGACAAACATAAAGAAGAGCTTCAATCCTACTACAATCTCACAGAGGATGACATGGAAGAAATAACTAAGGAATGGCCTTCAGAACTCCTTATACTAGTTGACCAGGAATAACTATCTGACCCTGACCTCATTGGAAGTCCCATGGTCACTCGCGAAGAGTATGATGCACCCAGCAGTAGCAGAAGGAAGAAGAAGGAAGAGGTACAAGAGTTGGACAGCGCATCAAAAGAGACTGCTTCAGATTCACCTGAAGGGGGAGGAGATGATGAAGTGGACAAAGAAGAGGATGAAAGGAAAGAAGACAAGCAGAAGTAGGGTGAAGTAACACCACCTAAAGATTCCCTTGAAGAGGCAGATACATCCAAGAAAATAAAGGTTTCCCCAACGAAACCTACATCGTGGAAGAAATCAAAAGCTAGTAATCCCAAGTTGCAGAATGTGCTCACGGTGGATGACATCGACCTCATCATCGCCGTCGTATCAGATACATCAGAAGATATTTTATAGTTCAATGAAGACAAACAAGAAACCATGTATGACCGCATTGAAGCAGAGCTAAAAGGGGTACAACAAGCCCTCTACTCCAGCCGCACAGTATCTACTATGCCACTGCCATCAGAAGGAGTAGAGTTGGGAGATTAGCCTAATCAGCTACACAGAATAGTAGATGTGAGAGAATCTCTACTTCGTCGTGTCCAGGAGGAAAAAGAACAAGCCACAGAGGCATTGAATTAATCAAAGGAGGAAGCTATAGAGAAACGTCAGGTTGCACAACAGGAAAAAGATGACCTCCAAGAGAAGTTCGCAGAAGATAGATCACAGATACAGAAGAAGAAAGAATAGTTGCTCGCAGAGCAGGTCGAAGTTACAGAAGCAGTCACTAGAGCACTTCGCTCTGTGATGGGATTAGAACATATGGAAGAAGACCCAGTATAAATTCAAGTAGGTAAGCTTGTCGAATCCATTCAACAACTACAACAAAGAGTAGCAGAATTGGAATTACAAACAGTGCCAAGCACTCCACAGGAAGTACAATATCTAAGAGAAGAAACTGCAAGGAGCGCAATTGAGAGAATCAAAGCATTGGCCTTGGAATGCAAACAACTCAGTAGTCAAAGTGCGTAGACTTATGAGTGCCTTGTAGAGGACCTTGAGCTCAAGACTCTGGAGTCACAGCTCCAAGAAGTGAAGAAAAAAGAAGCAACAGTGCAAGAACAATTGAATCCTATATCAGTGGTCAAGAGGATGAAAAGGTCCCAGGAATAGTACACTGGTCAGCAACAGGTCCACGCCATCCAAAGTAAATTCATGTAAGTGAATCAGAGACTCAAGCCAGTACAAGATGAAGCTTGCATACTCTTAGAGGAAATTGAAGGACAGGGTGTACATCTAGAGCAAGTGGTCACCACGGTGGAACAATGATTGGAAGGGCTAGTGGCTGAGAAATTTATTCAGGAGTTCATCGATCTAGAGAAACAAAGGGTCGAAGCAGCTCAAGCCAAGCTCAAGGCATTTGAGGCAGAGCTACCTAGATCAGAGTGACTCGGGACGAGTCACAGGTGATTTTTGGGGGCTTGTTGGCCCTTGACCAAGTTTTGGGGAAACGCTGGTCATGTTTGACCAATTTTGGGATGTCGACAGGCTGGTCGAAGGTGGAGTGCAAGGTGAAGTGGAGATCGCAGGATCTCTGCCCCTTTTCAGGGATTTTTGGGTTTAGGGTTTATGTAACGGGTATGGGATGTCGGCCCATGGGTTTACCCATGATTTGACCCCTTTTTTAATGTATAAATAGATACCTAGGAGATGTAAGAAGGAGTGAATAGTCAGTTGTAAGCTAAGTGCAAATGTTGTAAGTGGGATCTATGTGATTGAGTTATCTCTATGCATACTGTGTGTTGAGAACTTGCAGAGAAAAGTGCAAGTCATTGTAAGAAGGCTCTGTGCCTAGATCTACTCGGGGAAGGAGGATATGGCGAGGTGCGTGTAGATCTCTTGTCCTATGAAGAGTTGACCCTGAGGCTCTGTGCATATAAGAAGCTTGAAGAAGATAATAATAAGAAGAAGAGTTGGTGGATGTAGCCCCACGCTGGGGGTGAACCACGTATATCCTGTTTTATGGTTATTTTGTGTGATTGATGTGATTTATGCTTAGTGTTGTTATCTTTATGTATGTTAGATGCATCTGATATGGTAGCTTAGTGCTTAATGATATGAATGAATGTTATATCTAATCTATTTCTATGTGCTAAGTGATTGGATGCAATAGATCTTGTTGAATATTGTGTTTCTCTGTAATCAGGGTTTTATCTGCGATGTAAATAAAGGTTAAATACTAATGAATGATACTTTCTAAGTGCTTTATTAGAGTGTTGTAATAACAGATATATGTTCCAGTTAGGTTGCATACACTTGAGTCCTGCAACCATCCCTGCCTATACCTCAGGTAAGACTTCATCTTCTTCGCAGGTGTTGTCGAAAGGGTCGGTAGTTAGGGTTTTGTTGGTGCACTATTGAAGTGTTGAACGCTGGTTCTTCCCCTGTGCCAATAGTTGACAAGCGCACAGGTTCATCAGGGTATCATTTTCTTTAGGGGAGATGGTCCGCGAAGGGGCACGACACACCCAATGGACACAACAATTTGTGAAGGTGGTGTTTGGAGTCCATATAAGAACACAAGGCACACAACCAAGAGGACACACAAAATAAGACTTGGAAAAGTTTAGAATTCAAGGTTCTGAGGCATATTCATATAGAAAGGGGTGAGCTCCCTCCAGGATCCAAGTCATTCCACATGGGAGGACTTGTGCTACCTTGAGCTGATTATGTGGACAAAGTTGGGGCGACCTTCTCTAGGTTGAATCTAGAAGGAACGGTGACTTGGAGCTTGGGGAAGTCTTGTCATGGGTCTGGGTGAGGCCTACTATGAGACAGAACCGCATGTCTGTATGAAGTCATGCGACAGATAAGAGACAGTGAGTCTGTGGAGGGTGCATGTCTAGTTCACATCACAAGAGTTATGAAAGATATTTCAATGGAGCAGTCTTGGTGTGATGAATATGTATATGAGTGTCTTGGTGAGGTGTGGTGAGTCGTGTGACTCTTCCATGTTCTAAACCAAGAATAAAGTGCTCATTGTAATGGTTTTACAATGTTAATACTTAGTCAGGTGTTAGGCATGTCTTGTGTTGCCTACACTATATGTGTGTGTCTCTTGTTTATTTCATGTGTTCTCTTTGTTTCACATGTTCATGGATGTATCCTTAAATGACTAAGTGTTAATACTGGTAACAATTTCTCTCAGTATACAAGTGAGTTGCATAGAGTAAGAGTGTGACTTGTCCGTAGACTAGAACTGAGTATGCATACGTTGGGCCATCCATTTTGAAGACCTCCCAGTTTTGCGGAAATGTTAAAGTTTTGTAGAATAGTTCAGTACATCAGTGATAGACTTAAGTGGTGGAAATCTAAATAACAGTGTTCTAGAAAGGAAAACATTCATGTGCTAGCTGGAAGAGCATCGAAAAGAGACAAAACCTTTGAGTGCATGCAGAAAGGAAGTGGAATCAATAAGAGACATTAGAAGACACAAGAAGCCAAAGAAATACCTGAGGGAAAGGAATAAATATGGGAAAAAGGTGTTGTCATTGTTAAGCTATTGATAGGTTATTGTTGTCGAATTATTTTTAGATTGATGTTGGTACGCTATTGAGTTTTCTTGAGTCTCTATTTTGTTATGTTATTAAGATTTTGCCATTACTATTTGCTACAATAAGCCATTGTAAGGTATTTTTGGGGAATCAATTGTGCTTGCACAGAATTCTGACAGTCCAAATTGGATACTTAATTATCGATTTTGTTGTATTAGTCATGTTATGGAAGAGGTACTCTATGTATGTTGGGATGTGATATGAGAATACATGAAGGATTATTCAGGCACAAAAAAATTATTATTATGTGTATGGATGCTTGATCTCTTTATTGCACAATCTATCATGCTCTGTGTAATTGATCATTGTGATATTGTTTAACAAGATTCTGTAATGTATGTGTTTATATTTATGATGCACAACATGGACTATCCGATGCATTTACTGGTTTAAGAATTCTAATGATGTGATCTCTCCTCATTCAAATATGGTTTTATATTGTATCGCTCTAGATATAATGGTGTGTCCTCGTCAACTCGCTTTATCATACATAAGTATCGACTGTGCTTCGGGTGAGATATCCTTCCCTTGCAGAAGATTGAATATGTCACCACTACTAGGCTACAATGATATCTTTATTGGTAACCTCTGAGAACCCCGGTCTCCAATTTTTCACCAAAAAATGGTTTTGTTGTCAAGACCATATTTTAAGTGAGTTTCTAGAGGATGTAGCATCATATATTCAAGTCTGATGTTGAGGGTTGGTGGGAAATAAGGTGCGACGAGTTCATATTTCAAGAAGTTGAGTTATGATATATAAGTTTGAGGGTTTTGAAATACATTGTCTTTTATTCTGAACCAACCAATGATTAGTATGAAATTCTAGATCTAATTTCCAAAATAATTATTTCAGTGGCTCGACCAGTTGAAAAAAGCACCAAAATTTAAATATCGCATCAAGAGAATATTTAATTGGACCATTGAGGCTCTCCATAAGTTGTATCATCAAATTTCTCGAGCTATGTATTTCTGGGTAGAGAGTACCTTGTAGGGATACATTATTGAATTTTCCATAGAAAACCACCAGTCTTTTTCAAAGGTAGAAGCAGTATTCTACAAGAGAGTTCAAGGAATATTGTTGTGAGAAATCTCATTGTGGATTAAGATCTTGTTGGCGGAGGAGGGAATGTTGTCGATTCCTTTCATTGAAATGGCATCATAAAACCCTTGGATATGAGGGTAGGGTGATTCAGAAGAGGGTCCATGAGTTAGGGTACAAAAGTTCTTGAGGTATGGGGGTCATAGGGAGAAGAGTTTCAGAAATGAGAGGGCTCATAAAATGGTTGTGGTGATCGAAAAACAATGGAAAAAATGTATGTGAAAGTTGATGAAGAGGCCTAATCAGTCATTGAAGGAGATCAGCTTCGAGAAGAGTCGTAAAAGAGAGTTAGAGAAGTTGAGGGAGTTGTAGACATGTGGAAGGTTGGTTAGCCAATGTTTGAAGGAGAGGTTTGGAGAGAAAGGTGATATTTCTAGAGAGAGTAGACAAGGTTAAGAAAATTTGGAAGAAATAATCAAGATAAGAGTCATCACTAAGGAAAAAGAATCAATTGTAACCTCTGAAGGAGTTGTAGGATAATCAACTCCTGCAGCGCCCGAAGATGTGAAGTACCCTACATGAACTAATATGATATGGCCTCCTAATGCTACCCCCCAGGTTAAATATTCCCATATTGAAGACATAGGAACCGGCCTTGGATCACCTAGTCCCTCAGCACAATATACAAATGCATTAAATTTTACAATAAACTCTCCCATAATTTATGTCATTTATCCTCATTCTAGTCCAACCAGTTCAAGTGGTAGCAGTAGTAGTAGTGTGGCAATTTATTTAGTTATATCACAACTAAGACCTTTAGGATTTATCTCAATAGGGTCCCCAAGTCCTTCAATGGTGTTAGAAAACATAGGGATTCCAATAGAGGACGAACACCTTCAGTAACCACTCACATAAATAGATCAAAGATCAACACACCGATGTTTTCACGTGGTAAAACCCCTACGGGGAAACATCCATGGACCCAGCCAACGTGGCCACTTGGAGCAGTTTATTAATGCAAATAAAAAGATTACAGAGAGATTTTACAATAGACTTTATCACAATTGATCATCGGTAAATGACCCTCCATGCTCTTTAAATAGAGATCATGGACCAATCGGGTGTGAAGCCATGGATCAATGTCCTAACTACAAATGCAAACTAATGCATACTAAGAAAACACACTAAGAAACACACTTTTACCTAATGACACATTAGACCAAGTAGATCTTAACTAACTCCTAAGTGTATAAATATCCTAACATCCCCCCTTAAGAACAACTTGGGATAGGGTTGAAGGATTTACAATAGTCACACAATGGGAGAAAGAAGGAGGCATTAGAGCCTATCCCCCCTTAATGACAACTTCATGAACTCCTAACATAGATCGAAATTTGGAAAACTTCACTTCTGTAAGAGACTTTGTGAAAATGTCTGCAACTTGATCTTCTGTAGGACAAAAGAGCACTTCAATAACTTTATCATGAATGAGCTTTCTGATGAAGTGCATATGTATCTCGATGTGTTTTATATGCTGATGTTGAACTGGGTCTTTGGCAAGATTGATGGCACTCTGATTTTTGCACCAAAGATTGGTCGGATGTTGCTATTAGAATCCAAACTTTGAAAGGATCTGTCGAAGCCATAAGGCTTCCTGACTTGCATTTACCGTTGCTCGGTACTCTGCTTCTGCTAAAGAAAGTGAAATAGTCTATTGTTTCTTATAGGCCCAAGTGATGGGTCCTAAACCAAGGCTGAAAACATAACCTGCAGTAGACATCTGATCATCATGGTTGCCAACCCAATCTGAATCAGTGAAACCAAAGAATAAAGGAGTCCCCCCTGAACTGTAATGTATCCCGAACTGAATTGTACCATAGACATAGCGAAGTATCCTTTTAGCTGATTTCCAATGGATTTCATGGGGTGTTTGTATATACCGGGAAACAAGACCAACAACAAAAGAAAGATCAGGACGGGTATGAGTCAAGTATAAGAGGCTACCAACTAATTGATGATATAGGGTGGCATCAACTTCAAGAGAAGTACAGGTGGTAGTAATCTTGAATCCATACTGGAAGGGAGAAGGGGATGGTTTACAATCATCCATGTGAAAGCGACGAAGAAGGTCACAAGCATACTTAGACTGGGAAAGAAAAATCCCTTCATTGGTTTGCAAAACTTGGAGGCCAAGGAAATAGTGCAAAAATCC